>SNQN01005257.1:27745-39685 GCA_008642245.1 Bassia scoparia | reverse complement strand
TTATTATTATTAATTTTCAATTACATATTAAATTATGCAATCCTCAAAACTAATTCCAAAACTACAAAATTGTTTTGTGTTTTCCTTCAAAACTATTAAATTATACACTTATAATAGCATATTTAATCACCATTTCAAGCAATCTACTACAATCACCAACACCAATTCATAAAAGAAATCACTAAAATAAAATCGTTAAGCTAAGCATTACTAATTCGAGCAATAATCATTAACACTAATAGATAATAATTCAAGCACGGTGAGAATGAAAACACTAGTTCATAAATATTAACAACAATAATTCAAGTATTTGCAATCGTCATGACCAATTTAACTAAGGCACATGAATTCCAATTTTTATTTTTAAGTTACACCTCAAGTTGAATATCTGCGTGATTATCACAAACAAGTCTAATGACTTATGTGATTTTAACAAACAGGTCACCATTGGACTTGTTTGTGCAAATCACGCAAGAAACCATGGGGCATGCTTGTCGAAATCACGCAAGTCACCATAGGACCTGCTTGTGACAACCAAACGGGTCACTATGGGACTTGTGTGATTTTGACACGCAAGTAAACTTATTGGAAAAATAAAAAGATATAATATTGACCTCTCGTTGGAGCCTCCGTGACAAGTTACTTTCTTTCACGCCGTCCTTTGGAAAGCATTTATTCTACATTGTTGGGACAAAGATTTAAAATCAATTTGCTTTCCGTTAGAAATCACACAATTCACGCACACTCAACAAATTCAGACACATTTTGGGGTTGCTTCCATTCATGTTGTGAAGTTACAATTGAGCTATCGTTACACTTAACCACTAAATGCTAAACTAATGACCAAACTATAAAACACACGTTGCTTTGCCAAAGCTTTTTATTCTTTAATTTTATTTTAATTCACAAACCCCATCTCAGAAGTTGCAATGTGTAAAACAATTTGCCAACAACAACAATACCATCATTTTATTCTTCTTCTTCTGAATTGTATGATTTTCATCATATGTGTAATCAATTGTGTATAATATATAATACGAAGTACGGAACACTTGATTTTAAAAACCAAACTTAATATTATAAAATTTTATGAACCGTGCATCACACAAATACCATATTAATTAAGGACTAAAGCAACAAGAATATGGGACAATTGATATCTAACAAAGGACGGCCACACACTGTATGGGAAAAATAAGAAAGTGCAAACTAATGACCGTAAACAAGTTGGTTGTGGCCTTGTGGGACCTTCTTTCTAAAAGTTTACCACATGCTTCATGAAGTATGGTTGTTATGAAAATTTTAGCCTTATTATGTAAAAAAAAGGAAATTTCCTTATGTACTCTTTAGGCTTAATAGCTGATGCACCCTTGAGATTTTCCAATTACCTCATGTACCTCCGAGTTCAGGATATAATAGCTCAAATACCCTTATTACTAACGACCGTTAGGGTTCAGTTAGATTTTCACTAATCTAACTATTAGGGGTTGTTCGTGGGGTTCCGTTAATTAGTTTTAATAGTTAGATTAGTGAAAATCTTAATAGTTAGATTAGTGAAAATCTAACTGAACCCTAACGGTCGTTAGTAAGAAGGATATTTGAGCTATTATACCCTAACATCAAGGGTATATAGGTCATTTGAAAACCTCAAGGTACATCAACTATTAGGCATAACCTCAGAGATAGAGGACGAAATTTCACAAAAAAAAAATGGAGTTATGAAATGAAAACGTGGTTCAAAGAAGAATAAATGTCTATTATTAAGGCACGTGAAAAGTGGGATTGAATAATCGTGGTTCCTGGAGATTGAATTCATATTCATATTCATATTCATATTCTCTCTCCTCTCCTTATACAGCGTGGGCCCACTCGACGGACGGCATTTCTGTGTGTATCTCTCTGGTGCTGCGCTGCTGCTGCTGCTGCTGCTGCTGCTTTACTGTTGTATCTCTCCGGTGTTGCTCCATCTTACTATCATTGTTTGGGTTTCGCTTTTATATGGTATTCTTCTTCTCCATCTCCTCTTCTTCCCCCTATTTTGCGTTCAATTCTTTTATCTATTTTTAATTTTCTTCCAATATTCCAGTAAAGTAATAGATGTGCACTGCTTGTGAATTAGCTCTTTCTTACCGTGGTGGTTGTTGGGAAGGAGAACATGGCCTGGTGGGATGTTGTTTCAATTTTTTTGGGGTTAATTAAATGGCTTCGTAATATCTTTAAATAAAGGTGAAACTACGAATTTCAATTCTAAAGGGGGTAACTAATTCTAGGAGGATTTATGATTTCCATATGAGGCTAGCCAAATGCATCTCTATGGGTTGAGAAATGAGAACAAAATTGATTTCCTTAGTTTTTGAAAGAAAATGTTCAATATTAGTAGTAAAGGAAAAGAAGAGAAGAGAAAGGGAGGAATGGAAAGGAAATGAAGGAAAATTAAGTTTATTATTCCATGTTTGGTTCAAATGGGAGAGGTGAAAGGAATTCATTGTTTGGCTAGACATTAGTATAAGAAGGGAAAGGAAAAGAAATGCAATTAAGTTCATTTCCTCTTTCCTCCCGAATTCTCTATTTTGGGGGAAGGGGAAGGAAAGAGAAGAAATTACAAGGAGACTTTCCTTTCCTAACTATTTTTTTCTTAACCAAATACAAGAAAGTGTTATGTTTTCTTCCCCTTCTGTTTGTTTCCCCCGTTCCCTCCATACCAAACAAGYTGTAAGGGTCYGTTTGGTTGGGGTAATATCTTTAAAACATTTTCCTCCGAAACAAAGGCCTAASTTTCCTCCCTTTCTGTTTGTTGCCAGTGTTTCCGGAGTTGTAGTATATTTATGTAACACTATCATGTCAACCTCATTTGATCATTGTTGAAACCCTCATAAATCAATAACTTTTCTTATATGTGAAGTGGACAGTGCACACACCATTTAGCTACTTATAAAAATTTGTGATCAACTATAAGCAAAAATCGTAGAGAAATAGCAATATCCATAGTTATAGTTTGTGTTAAGCATTTTYATATTGTACATAATATTTAGTGCTTATGATCCCAACTTTTGATTTTAAACTTTGCTATATCTGCTGCTAGTTTTATTCTTTTRTTGACACTTTGACTGTTGCTAAGAAATTTTTTTCCTTGTTTTATTATCACATAGTAACTCTCACCCTATTATTGTGTGCTGCTTGAATCATCTCTAAGAACTTTACTTTGAATCGGCACTTGGCATTTAGATTATTGGGCGTGACGCTTTTGTTGAATTCTATTAGCCAGGTTTAGGTGACATAGGGGACTGTTGAGGGGTCTATTTTTGATTTTAACCCAAATATATTTCATACAATTCCTCAAATTCTAAGATTTATTACTTGTCAAAAAAAAAAAAAAGATTTATTCTATTCATTTGATTATGCAATGATTCAATGTTGTATTTTCTTATTGTTGGGTTGTACAGGATCCTAGGGAAGAAGTTATCCAAGCATGGTACATGGATGACTCAGATGAGGATCAGAGGCTTCCTCATCACAAGGAACCTAWAGAATATGTTTCTCTAGAACAACTTGAGAGTWTGGTCCCGATAAAACCTTTTGCTGTTAGAAAAATCGATAGTTKCATGTTAATCAATTTTACTTGTAACTTTCAGAACTCGGGGTTTCTAGCTGGAGATTGGATGCTGACAATTATGAARCTGATGAGGAATTGAAGAAGATTCGTGAAGCTCGTGGATATTCCTACATGGTATCCTTTTTTTCTTTTCTTTTTAAAATCTTCTTCTTCCCTTTTTTTGGCTTCTCTTCTTTGGAGAAGATCATGGTCTAACATTGAAACTTTTTCACTGCTTTGCCTTGTGTTTATGTTCAAAGGACTTCTGTGAGGTTTGCCCTGAAAAGCTTCCAAATTATGATGAGAAGATCAAGCACTTCTTTGAAGAACATCTGCACACTGATGAAGAGATCCGTTACTGTGTGGCTGGAAGTGGTAGGTTGAGTGCCATACACGTCAAGTTTTGTGGGAGGCAATTTTGAGGGAAGATGAGAGACTGATATCTTATGTGTTATTTTGTGTTGTTGCAGGGTATTTTGATGTGAGGGATCATGATGATAAATGGATACGCATATGGGTCAAAAAAGGTGCAATGATTGTATTGCCTGCTGGAATTTACCATCGGTTTACTTTGGATTCAGACAATTATATTAAGGTATGATAATTGACGCCTTTCACAATTTCTCATTTAACTAGTACAATACAATAGCTGATAGGGACATAAACACACATTTTAAAAAAATATGCAAAAATCATTAAAAAAATCATTCATTATAAAATTCACAATAAAAAAATTTGCAAATTTGTTATGATTCAACTATCCAAGTAATTCAAAGTCCTAACTAAAATCAGATATTCAATTCAATATTCACAATTAAAACACAAATATAAATTCTATTTTTTAAAATAAAAATCAAATCAAACAAAAAAATTACCTCAAAAGAAATAAAAACTTCAAGTTAATAGTTGAAACGAAAATTGTGCCCTTTTTTTTTTTTTTTAATGAATTGTGAGTTTAAGTATAAATGTTTGAGTTGATGTGAAGGATGTACATACCCCAAATTTGGCATTCCACAAACTCTTGAATTAGAAGATAAAATTTGGGGAAAATCTTTTTAGAGTTGACCTATGGTATTGTTGACGATTTTAGGAAATTTTTAAAGAAAAAAATTTGCTATAAGCGTGAATTGCATTTTTGGCACGATTAAGTGTGTGATATCTATTTTGGAATTTTGGAGAGATGAATGCGTGATACAGGAGAGCGTTTTTTTTTAAAAAAAAAAAAATTAGAACAAACACACAAAGGTAAAAACTATCCTAATTCCTAAGTTTATTTTGAGCTATACAATGTGTTTTCCTTAGGGTTTTTTTTAGGTACACAAACAACTTTATGATGCTTAAGTTTATTTAGGATATTCCTTATATCATTACAAATCGCGTTCAACAGGACCTAGACTACAGTCTCTAATGCACTTATGAAGTAGCTGACTATCAGAATAGTTTATGGTAGTAAATTCTTCATTGTTCTGAATCCCTTTAGCATAGCTAATCCCTTTGCTTGCAAAGAGGACGTTGCCATTATTCTCCCACTCTGTTATTTTGTTATTTAATTAAGCTGGTACTGAGCGTAGTTGTCCATTCCAAAGTCGCCTTAGGTGGGGGAAGTTCTTCATTTTTTTCTTGCTCCATAAATCGAAAGCTTTTGAGTTAGATTGTGAGAAGTTATTCCTTGAGATGTCTCAAAATTGGTATTTTGAGCTAATGATTTTGTTCCTTGATTTGAAATTCGGGGGAGCTTTTTGATTTCATTCCAAACAATTGATGATTCACATCGCATTGATTTGTGCTTGCTTAAAAAGCAACTTCATTTCTATGCAACTAGATTGCCAATAAGGTTAATAGGAACTGCGAAATTCTCTATTACTCTTTCCATCTTTTTAAAAATAGATAAGGTAGTCCTGAATTTATTTGTATTCCAAAGTTTTCTGATTTCTAAATGTCTTCAGTGATATGATAATTGCAAAATAAATGAACTTSAGCTTCCTCTTCTTTGTAAGATAGTGGACAAAGATTATCTGTTTGTAACCCCCCTTTTGGATAAATTTTCTTGACCTCTAGGGCATTTCAAATGATTCTCCAGATAAAGATCTTCCATTTGGGCATGATTGAAGAGTTCCATATAGTTTTCCGGATTGTTTTTGACATCAAATTGTGATGTTTCCAACTTTTATTTTTCAGCAAGTAGATGATAAGGAAATTTTGCAGTGATCATTCCAGAATCTGATTTTCTCCACTTAATTTTATATTCCTCGGTGGAATATGCATTGATAAGAGTTCCTGTGCAGTGTCAGATTCAAATGCATTCCACTGTTCTAAAATGTGTCACGATTAAGTAACATACCTTTGATATGTTTTGGATGTCGGAATCATTTCTTAGCTGATGTAACTTACTGTATATCCACCTGAGCAATTGAGACTGATTTGTCCAATCCAATGCAAACTCCAAAACCATCTTTACATGCTGCAACACCCTTAACAAGTCCCTCACATCCCCAAGTGCCATTATTTATCCCATTTTGTAATCCTGCTTGAACCGGTGTTATTTTATACTTTGAAGAATTTGGGTTATGGTGGATTCTCATGGCATTTATGCAAAGCGCAGCTTTATTAAACAATTCTRAGTTTCGAAGACCAAGATCACCAACCATTTTCTTTCTGAGAGTTCGATGGTTTGACTGGATTTCCGGTAAATGGGTTTTAGAGTCCTGCCTCTCTTACAAAAAAATTTACTGGGAAGCAAATTTGCTTTTTTAGTATTGTCTTGGGGACTAGAAAAATTGATAGGACATGAGAACTTCAGTCCACAAATAATGCATTTGCTAACAACCACCGATCTGCTGGTGATATACAAAGATTCTTCCATGATGAAAATGAAATCATATTATGATTTTTAAATTTTTTTTTTTCCAAATAAAATTGAATTTGAGAAGAATGTCACCCATCAATTTCCACATTGCACTCAGGTATTCCCCTAAGTAAGGTTTAATTGGTACGACTAGAATATCTTTAATCTTGTGTTTTAGATTCTCAAGTGTGTTTGGAGTCTTTGGACTAAACAAAATGCTTGATTTTTTTATTTTTTTTTCCCTCTTTTCTCTTGATGCTTTTGACAGAAAGAATTCAAGGCTTCCTTAAGAAGTATAGTTGAATGGTTTTTAACTCGAAATAAGAAGAAAGCATTTAGCCGACCCCACTTATGGAAATAAGGCTCTGATTGATTGATTGAAGAAGAAAGCATCATTTGTATAGAACACATGAGGAATAGGTGATGTTATTCTTGAAATTTCACACCCTGATCCCTTTTGCTGACTCCAGACCATGAATTTGAAATAATAAGAAGTTCATGACTAGAATGAAGAGATGGGGTGATAAGGGATCCCCTTGCCTTTGAACAAACTTAGGATAGAGTAATGTGTAATGAAGGGAGTACTTCGTATGACATTGCATAAACTAATAGGTCCAAATTGAGGATATGTTGCAGTCTATTAGTCAAGATTTTGGAAATTWTTTTATATGTGACATTAAATAAACTAATAGGTCTGAATTGAGAGGGACCAGAGGGTGATGTGAGTCTTTCTGTTTTTGGAATTAGAATAATATGAGTTCGGTTCCATTGCTTAAGTAGACATCCTTATTTGAAGTAATGTTTAACTGTATATGAGATATCCTCACCTACTATACTCCAAGCTTGTTGGTAGAAATTTGCAGGGGCCCTTGTCCTGGAGTTTTAGTGGGTTCCATTTGGCGGGTTGTTTCCTGAATTTCTTCTGAAGATATCTCTTGTATAAGGGATTGCCCTTGTGCTGAAGAAATTTTTGCTAGAGTAGAAGGCAAGCAACTAGGTTGAACCCACTCTTGTTGTGGCTCAATAAGTGAACAAAACAACCCTGGATTATGATCCTGATCGGACCTGATGTCAGTTCTTGGTGTACACCAATTTGATCCTTATTCTACRACATGAGAATTTCATTTTTATTTTTTTTCCCTTTTTCTGGCTTTTGCACACCTATAAAAAACTTTGAGCTTTTATCACCGAAGTAATTTCATTTACAATTGGCCCTTTGTTTCCAACAGGCTAAATTGATGATGTTTATCATTATGTGGGAATGAAGATACTAGATTTTGTCGTGCTTCCGTGCATTGATTTGTGAAAGCTTCCCAATTGATCCCTTTTGCTTGTTTGTAGTTTTTACACCATTTAAAAAGATCAAATATGATGCAGTCAAAATTTCGAAATTTCAGACGCTCCGAACATGGTGAATTTCTAATTTATCCAGTCTAGGCTGCTCGGACTCGGGTACGAGGGTCGGAAACGGAAGTGTCCGATTCCCTCACCCCGGGTCCGACCCATATTCCGTGTCGTGTCCCGGGTCGGATCGTGTCGACCCCCGGTAAGGCAGGGTAAAGTGGCGAGTTTGAGCAGCGCAGTATCCCCAGTAGATACACTAAATTTGCATATCCAATGACAATATTGTAATTATGGAGAAAATAAAGTTGATTTCCAATGACAATATTGTAATTATCAAGTAACTTTATTTTCTCCATAATTACGCCAGTTGTGTTTTCTTAACCATTCATAGGTGAAGAGAATCTTATAATTAACTATTAATGTATAAGGATAAATACCTATGTTACATAGACTCGGTGTAGGTAACCTGTGTCGGTCGGTGTCAAGCGAAGCGTCAGACTCGCTCATTTTCTAGAAAAAAAATAGTGTTTTTAGTTACAAAATGAAGTGTCAAGTGTCGGTGTCGGAGTCCGACACGAGGCGAGTCGACACGGGCTGTCTCTTATACACATCTAGATGTGTATAAGAGACAGGATAAATATAGTCATGTGGGTTCTAGTTTGATTGGTGTTGATGAGTGTAGATTATTAACATTCAAGTGTTACAACTTATACAAATGCTTAATCAAAGATATAAACAATATAAAACATGCATTGGGAAGCGAATAGTAACTTGCAGGATCTTCATGAAACAGATGGAGTATTAGAAATTACCCCTCCGAACATAAGAGAGGACCATGAATATTTAAATGTTGCCAATGAGAACTGATCAGAGAATTAACCTCCTGTATTCCAAGAAACCATGCTTCTACGTTAATATGTCCTTTTCTTTTAGAAGAGGTTTGATTAGTGTGCAGTAGGATAGAGCGATGGTCAGAAATTCAGATGGGAATATTTTTCAGCTTGTGCCTAAGGTTTTGAAATTTCCTTGAGTTTTATTTTTGTGTCGTTTGTTTTTAAATTTTCWCTGCTGCAGTATCTTTTAGGTTTCATTTTTCATGACGATGCTACATTAGCTTGTGTGCTTTTCTWTGAGTGTGGAATTTGACAATTCCCATTCCTATAACATGGAAAAAAGCTAGTTTTACAGCATTATGCATATGATGYACTCCGTACTAGCTTTACCGGGTGCTCTAGCACAAAATAGATAAATGTAAAAGGTGTTATTTATTAAAAGTTTTAGTTTTAAAAGTTGTTTTGACAAAATAATTTCATCAAACGCAAGCCATCATCAAATGTTTAAAAATACAAATGGCCAAATTTTCTGTGTTTCAGCTTACTTTTAAGCTTATTTATGTAGGCATGTAGCTAGCGTGTTTATACTCTTGTATGCGTATCATTWATGTTGCTAGTTTACTGAAGTTAGCTTCACTYTTTGTAGGCCATGCGACTGTTTGTTGGTGATCCTGTCTGGACACCCCATAACCGTCCAAATGACGAACTTCCTGCAAGGTATGAATCTGCCTTTTATTAGTTTGTTATAATCGGAATCTGTATTTGCAAGAGAACTAATCCTATTTGCTCACAGGAAGGAGTATGTTGCGAATTTTGTGAGCAAGGAAATCTCTAAGCAAGCCGTTGATGCTGCAGCATGAACTTTGCTTTAGTGGAGAATAGATGTTGAAACTGGAGTTCGATGGTGCTTGTCTACATATAGTCATATACCATGCTGTTGAAACAGCGTAATAAATTAACAAGACATTAAACGGTGCGTTGTATGTCAAATATTCCTTGTCTATGGTATGAATATTATTGTAGATTTTACAACTATTTGCATATGTATGCGTTGCAAGCGTGACCTATTTCTTGTAATTCCGCTTGTTTAAACTATTTTTTTCGTGTTTTATTGTAACTAATGTGGCATGCCACATGCATCGTCTTTCTCTAGTTAACGCAAGTGAGTCCAAGGTGGCAAAGGATCCCTATGCCATGTCTCAGCTCCCTATTGTGTCATGTGTCAAAAGTCAAATGACTYATCGTACAGTACAAAGTCGAGTGAAACAAATTAGATAACAGATAAACTATTTAAAGGTCACAAATGGTGTTGATGAGTGACAAATGTCACTCATCTAGGCCTTTATGGGCAAGGCAAATACCTATAAATAGYCCCATGAAAAACTCTTTAYAAGTGTTATTTACTAAAATGTTTTCGGGACTTTTGTTGACTAGRAGTTTGACTTTGTGATGTATGAGTTATAAAAGTACATCTAACTAAGAGGACCYAGTGATCGAACATAAAYGTTAGAGGATGATTRGCACTAGATGAAATCMATTTCATAATYAGCCCCAGTGAATGGGCCCATTAGTGGTTGAGAGGGAAAGTTTGAATTTGAAGMAGCGCCAAGTAATTATCCAACTTGCTCGTGATTTTTTCATCAAGCTCTATGAATACGGGCTCAAAGACTGCATGGGGAGAACATCAACAACAACAATACATACAAATTTCGTTCATATTTTATTGCTTTCTTTAGCTTTACTTTGGTTTCTGCCAAATCTCTATTATATAAGAGAAGGGGGGAGGAAGATGGTGTCCCCCTCTCAAAATACGTAATTACCCTTAATGAAGGGTAATAAGTACATGCATAAATTATTTCACGAAAAAAATAAATTAAAATTATATGCATAAATTATGTTAATTAATACTAAATTGACCAAATACATTGACTCTTTCTAATATTGAAAAAAAGTGATATCCACCTAAAAGTTCAAAACATCACTTACATAAAAGTAAGTTACTAATAGTTAATTTTTTTTTAAATTAATAACTAATTAATTAACAAAGAAAATAGAAAAATTCATCAAATAGAAAAAACTTCAAAAAAATACTAAAATAATTTCTAACTTGAAATTTTCATTTTAAGCATTTTTGAAATTTACATAACAAAGCATATATCGCGTGCAAAACAATAAAAGTAAGTTCCTAATAATTTTAATTTTTTTTGTAAATGAATGAGCTAATTAATTTCCAAAGAATATAGAAAGATTCATCAAATATCAAAAATTGAAAAAAATGCTAAAATAATTTCCTAACTTGAAATTTTCATTTTAAGTATTTTTGAAATTTACATAACAAAGCACGCATCGTGGTGCAAAACAATCTAGTTTTGTTAGTTTTATCCTAGCTTAGCATGTATCCTTAGTCGGTTACTTTTCTTTTAAATTGTGTTAAACATGGAGGTAATGACTTCTCCTTGTATACGATTGTAGTTTTGGACTCTATCCTTTATCTTTAGATGCGGAGGCGTTTGCATCTTTTATAAAATCTTGTTTATTTTAACTTTCAAATCATTTTTCACAAATTATGTGATTACCGAAATTCAATGCACTCTATAAGCCATAGTTCATCATTTTAGGAGCATTTACGTTTGCATAGCTATTCAATAAAACCAGAAACCAGAGGGGCAACTCCCAAGCAAACCAAAAAWWATATTGGATGTTTGACTTGTTGGTTAAATGCAAAATCACCTCAACTTGTGTTTTGGTGACTACAGTGAGATAAACTATCACAATTTAAACCACAAACCATTATGTGCTTTAGAAGYTTTACTCTCATATGGCTCYTAGGCGATCCAATAGAAAAGACACTACTCAAGAGGATGCAAATTCATCCGATCAAAATCATAAAAATGTATCGRAGGATCTTACTGATGTTGATACTAATYCACAACCTGATGAAAGTTTTCTTCCTCCTAATCAATTTGAGCCTCATACGCAAAGGCAAGAAGGATTGCAATTCAACAGGAGGGAAAACCATTCTCCTACTAGGAACTTACTCAATTAAAGATACACAAAATACGTGAATATTGTTAAAAATTCACTAAAAGATCTCAAAGAGAATGATAGAAAACAGTTCAATAATCTCCCTCGTCGCATGGTACATATCACTGCTATCCTAGGGTGATAATCGTTGAGCTTCAGAACTTCGGTTCCCATTCTCAAAAAGCAGTTACCAGRCAAGTGAATAGAATTATATTGGATATATATGAAATGCTAAATGTGACAAACGTGGCTTTGTCCAATTGAGGTAGTGACTAGATTGGAACCTTTTGTAGTTTATTTCA
>SNQN01005257.1:16687-27720 GCA_008642245.1 Bassia scoparia | reverse complement strand
GTTGTCCATTCCAAGTCGCCTTAGGTGGTGGGAAGTTCTTCATTTTCTTTCTGCTCCAATAAATCGAAAAGCTTTGAGTTAGATTGTAGAGAAGTTATTCCTTGAGATGTCTCAAAATTGTATTTTGAGCTAAATGATTTTGTTCCTTGATTTTGAATCTTCGGGAGCTTTTGATTTCATTCCAAACAATTGATGATTCACATCGCTATTGTTTGTGCTGCTTAAAAAGCAACATTCTATTCTATGCAACTAGATTGCCAATAAGGTTAATAGGAAACTGCGAAATTCTCTATTACTCTTCCATCTTTTAAAAATAGATAAGGTAGTCCTGAATTTATTTGATATTCCAAAGTTTTCTGATTTCTAAATGTCTTCAGTTTATATGATAATTGCAAAATAAATGAACTTGAGCTTCCTCTTCTTGTAAGATAGTGACAAAGATTATCTGTTTGTACCCCCTTTTGGATAAATTTTCTTGACCTCTAGGGCATTTCAAATGATTCCCAGATAAAGATCTTCCATTTGGGCATGATTGAGAGTTCCATATAGTTTTTCGGATTGTTTTTGACATCAAATTGTGATGTTTCCACTTTTATTTTTCAGCAAGTAGATGATAAGAATTTTGCAGTGATCATTCCAGAATCTGATTTTCTCCACTTAATTTTATATTCCTCGGTGGAATATGCATTGATAAGAGTTCCTGTGCAGTGTCAGATTCAAATGCATTCCACTGTTCTAAAATGTGTCACGATTAAGTAACATACCTTTGATATGTTTTGGATTCGGAATCATTCTTAGCTGATGTAACTTACTGTATATCCACTGAGCAATTGAGACTGATTTTGTCCAATCCAATGCAAATCCAAAACCATCTTTACATGCTGCAACACCCTTAACAAGTCCCTCACATCCCCAAGTGCCATTATTTATCCCATTTTGTAATCCTGCTTGAACCGTGTTATTTTATACTTTGAAGAATTGGGTTATGGTGGATTCTCATGGCATTTATGCAAAGCGCAGCTTTATTAAACAATTCTAAGTTTCGAAAGACCAAAGATCACCAACCATTTTCTTTCTGAGAGTTCGATGGTTTGACTGGATTTCCGGTATAATGGGTTTTAGAGTCCTGCCTCTCTTAACAAAAAAATTTACTGGGAAGCAAATTTGCTTTTTTAGTATTGTCTTGGGGACTAGAAAAATTGATAGGACATGAGAACTTCAGTCCACAAATAATGCATTTGCTAACAACCACCGATCTGCTGGTGATATACAAAGATTCTTCCATGATGAAAATGAAATCATATTATGATTTTTAAATTTTTTTTTTCCAAATAAAATTGAATTTGAGAAGAATGTCAACCCATCAATTCCACATTGCACTCAGGTATTCCCCTAAGTAAGGTTTAATTGGTACGACTAGAATATCTTTAATCTTGTGTTTTGATTCTCAAGTGTGTTTGGAGTCTTTGGACTAAACAAAATGCTTGATTTTTTATTTTTTTTTCCCTCTTTTCTCTTGATGCTTTGACAGAAAGAATTCAAGGCTTCCTTAAGAAGTATAGTTGAATGGTTTTTAACTCGAAATAAGAAGAAAGCATTTAGCCGACCCCACTTATGAAATAAGGCTCTGATTGATTGATTGAAGAAGAAAGCATCATTTGTATAGAACACATGAGGAATAGGTGATGTTATTCTTGAAACATTTCACCCTGATCCTTTGCTGACTCCAGACCATGAATTTGAAATAATAAGAAGTTCATGAACTAGAATGAAGAGATGGGGTGATAAGGGATCCCTTGCCTTTGAACAAACTTAGGATAGAGTAATGTGTAATGAAGGGAGTACTTCGTATGACATTGCATAAACTTATAGGTCCAAATTGAGGATATGTTGCAGTCTATTAGTCAAGATTTTTGGAAATATTTTATATGTGACATTAAATAAACTAATAGGTCTGAATTGAGAGGACCAGAGGGTGATGTGATCTTTCTGTTTTTGGAATTAGAATAATATGAGTTCGGTTCCATTGCTTAAGTAAATCCTTATTTGAAGTAATGTTTAACTGTATATGAGATATCCTCACCTACTATACTCCAAGCTTGTTGGTAGAAATTGCAGGGCCCTTGTCTGGAGTTTTAGTGGGTTCCATTTGGCGGGTTGTTTCCTGATTTCTTCTGAAGATATCTCTTGTATAAGGATTGCCCTTGTGCTGAAGAAATTTTGCTAGAGTAGAAGGCAAGCAACTAGTTAACCCACTCTTGTTGTGGCTCAATAAGTGAACAAAACAACCCTGGATTATGATCCTGATCGGACCTGATGTCAGTTCTTGGTGTACACCAATTTGATCCTTATTCTACAACATGAGAATTTCATTTTTATTTTTTTTCCCTTTTTCTGGCTTTTGCACACCTATAAAAAACTTTGAGCTTTATCACCGAAGTAATTTCATTTACAATTGGCCCTTTGTTTCCAACAGGCTAAATTGATGATGTTTATCATTATGTGGAATGAAGATACTAGATTTTGTCGTGCTTCCGTGCATTGATTTGTGAAGCTTCCCAATTGATCCCTTTTGCTTGTTTGTAGTTTTTACACCATTTAAAAAGATCAAATATGATGCAGTCAAAGTTTCGAATTTCAGACGCTCCGAACATGGGGATTTCTAATTTATTCCAGTCTAGGCTGCTCGGACTCGGGTACGAGGGTCGGAAACGGAAGTGTCCGATTCCCTCACCCGGGTCCGACCCATATTGTCCGTGTCGTATCCCGGGTCGGATCGTGTCGACCCCCGGTAAGGCAGGGTAAAGTGGCGAGTTCAGCAGCGCAGTATCCCCAGTGGATACACTAAATTTGCATATCCAATGACAATATTGTAATTATGGAGAAAATAAAGTTGATTTCCAATGACAATTGTAATTATCAAGTAACTTTATTTTCTCCATAATTACGCCAGTTGTTTTTTCTTAACCATTCATAGGTGAAGAGAATCTTATAATTAACTATTAATGTATAAGGATAAATACCTATGTTACATAGACTCGGTGTAGTAACCTGTGTCGGTCGGTGTCAAGCGAAGCGTCAGACTCGTCATTTTCTAGAAAAAAAAATGTGTTTTAGTTAAAAAATGAAGTGTCAAGTGTCGGTGTCGGAGTCCGACACGAGGCGAGTCGACACGGGTACGTGACTAAATGAAAGAGTCCGGGTAACATAGATAAATATAGTCATGTGGGTTCTAGTTTGATTGGTGTTGATGAGTGTAGATTATTAACATTCAAGTGTTACAACTTATACAAATGCTTAATCAAAAGATATAAACATAATAAAACATGCATTTGGGAAGCGAATAGTAACTTGCAGATCTTCATGAAACAGATGAGTATTAGAAATTACCCCCCGAACATAGAGAGGACCATGAATATTTAAATGTTGCAATGAGAAACTGATCAAGAATTAACCTCCTGTATTCCAAGAAACCATGCTTCTACTTAATATGTCCTTTTCTTTAGAAGAGGTTTGATTAGTGTGCAGTAGGATAGAGCGATGTCAGAAATTCAGATGGAATATTTTTCAGCTTGTGCCTAAGGTTTTGAAATTTCCTTGAGTTTTATTTTTGTGTCGTTTGTTTTTAAATTTTCTCTGCTGCAGTATCTTTTTAGGTTTCATTTTTTCATGACGATGCTACATTAGCTTGTGTGCTTTCTTTGAGTGTGGAATTTGACCAATTCCCATTCCTATAACATGGAAAAAAGCTAGTTTTACAGCATTATGCATATGATGCACTCCGTACTAGCTTTACCGGGTGCTCTAGCACAAAATAGATAAATGTAAAAGGTGTTATTTATTAAAAGTTTTAGTTTTAAAAGTTGTTTGAACAAATAATTTCATTCAAACGCAAGCCATCATCAAATGTTTAAAATACAAATGGCAAATTTTCTGTGTTTCAGCTTACTTTTAAGCTTATTTATGTAGGCATGTAGCTACGTGTTTATACTCTTGTATGCGTATCATTTATGTTGCTAGTTTACTGAAGTTAGCTTCACTCTTTGTAGGCATGCGACTGTTTGTTGGTGATCCTGTCTGGACACCCCAATAACCGTCCAAATGACGAACTTCCTGCAAGGTATGAATCTGCCTTTTATTAGTGTTATAATCGGAATCTGTATTTGCAAGAGAACTAATCCTATTTGCTCACAGGAAGGAGTATGTTGCGAATTTTGTGAGCAAGGAAAATCTCTAGCAAGCCGTTGATGCTGCAGCATGAACTTTGCTTTAGTGGAATAGATGTTGAAACTGGAGTTCGAGTGGTCTTGTCTACATATAGTCATATACCATGCTGTTGAAACAGCGTAATAAATTAACAAGACATTAAACGGTGCGTTTATGTCAAATATTCCTGTCTATGTTATGAATATTATTGTAGATTTTAAACTATTTGCATATGTATGCGTTGCAAGCGTGACCTATTTCTTGTAATTCCGCTTGTTTTAAACTATTTTTTTCGTGTTTTATTGTGGCATGCCACATAGCATCGTCTTTCTCTAGTTAACGCAAGTGAGTCCAAGTGGCAAAGGATCCCTATGCCATGTCTCAGCTCCCTATTGTGTCATGTGTCAAAAGTCAAATGACTCATCGCGTACAGTACAAAGTCGATGAAACAAATTAGATAACAGATAAACTATTTAAGTCACAAATGGTGTTGATGAGTGACAAATGTCACTCATCTAGGCCTTTATGGGCAAGGCAAAATACCTATAAATAGTCCCATGAAAAACTCTTTACAAGTGTTATTTACTAAAAGTTTTCGGACTTTTGTTGACTAGGAGTTGACTTTGTGATGTATGAGTTATAAAAGTACATCTAACTAAGAGGACCTATGATCGAACATAAACGTTAGAGGATGATTAGCACTAGATGAAATCCATTTCATAATTAGCCCCAGTGAATGGGCATTAGTGGTTTGAGAGGGAAAGTTTGAATTTGAAGCAGCGCCAAGTAATTATCCAACTTGCTCGTGATTTTTTCATCAAGCTCTATGAATACGGGCTCAAAACTGCATGGGGAACATCAACAACAACAATACATACAAATTTCGTTCATATTTTATTGCTTTCTTTAGCTTTTACTTTGTTTCTGCCAAATCTCTAATTATATAAGAGAAGGGGGGAGGAAGATGGTGTCCCCCCTCTCAAAATACGTAATTACCCTTAATGAAGGGTAATAAGTACATGCATAAATTATTTCACGAAAAAAATAAATTAAAATTATATGCATAAATTTATGTTAATAATACTAAATTGACCAAATACATTGACTCTTTCTAATATTGAAAAAAAGTGATATCCACCTAAAAAGTTCAAAACATCACTTACATAAAAGTAAGTTACTAATAGTTAATTTTTTTTTAAATTAATAAGCTAATTAATTAACAAAAAAATAGAAAAATTCATCAAATAGAAAAAACTTCAAAAAAATACTAAAATAATTTCTAACTTAAATTTTCAATTTTAAGCATTTTGAAATTTACATAACAAAGCATATATCGCGTGCAAAACAATAAAAGTAAGTTCCTAATAATTTAATTTTTTTTGTAAATGAATGAGCTAATTAATTTCCAAAGAATATAGAAAGATTCATCAAATATCAAAAATTGAAAAAAATGCTAAAATAATTTCCTAACTTGAAATTTTCATTTTAAGTATTTTTGAAATTTACATAACAAAGCACGCATCGTGGTGCAAAACAATCTAGTTTTGTTAGTTTTATCCTAGCTTAGCATGTATCCTTAGTCGGTTACTTTTCTTTTAAATTGTGTTAAACATGGAGGTAATGACTTCTCCTTGTATACGATTGTAGTTTGACTCTATCCTTTTATCTTTAATGGGAGGCGTTTGCATCTTTTATAAATCTTGTTTATTTTTAACTTTCAAATCATTTTTTCACAAATTATGTGATTACCGAAATTCAATGCACTCTATAAGCCATAGTTCATCATTTTAGGAGCATTTACGTTTGCATACTATTCAATAAAACCAGAAACCAGAGGGGCAACTCCCAGCAAACCAAAAATAATATTGGATGTTTGACTTGTTGGTTAAATGCAAAATCACCTCAACTTGTGTTTTGGTGACTACGTGAGATAAACTATCACAATTTAAACCACAAACCATTATGTCTTTAGAAGCTTTACTCTCATATGGCTCCTAGGCGATTCCAATAGAAAAGACACTACTCAAGAGGATGCAAATTCATCCGATCAAAATCATAAAAATGTATCGGAGATCTTACTGATGTTGATACTATCCACAACCTGATGAAAGTTTTCTTCCTCCTAATCAATTTGAGGCTCATACGCAAAGGCAAGAAGGATTGCAATTCAACAGGAGGGAAAACCATTCTCCTACTAGAACTTACTCAATTAAAGATACACAAAATACTGAATATTGTTAAAATTCACTAAAAGATCTCAAAGAGAATGATAGAAAACAGTTCAATAATCTCCCTCGTCGCATGGTACATATCACTGCTATCCTAGGGTGATAATCGTTGAGCTTCAGAACTTCGTTCCCATTCTCAAAAAGCAGTTACCAGACAAGTGAATAGAATTATATTGGATATATATGAAATGCTAAATGTGACAAACGTGGCTTTGTCCAATTGAGGTAGTGACTAGATTGGAACCTTTTTAGTTTATTTCACAAGCCTTGTGAATCTTTTCGGTATAATTTATTTCCTAGTAGGAAATATTTGTAGCTACTAAAACTAACCTTTGCAGGGACTTTTTTCTCAGATGATCCTTAAAGATATATTCTCTAATCTCCTGATGTTAGTGTGACTTGTGTCCAGAACGCTACCTTATGCACCTCGACCGTGATAACTTCATCACGAGCTTTAACTTGAATGTACTCACATGTATTACATTCTCGTCAAACCATCAAGGTCCTTAGATGAAGCCGTTGAGCCAAATAGTCAGCCTTCTTGATTCTCTTGTCTTTAGGATATAGAGACATTAGACTGTTTCAAACGAGGAGATTAACTCTCTAACGTTGGTGTGATAGCCAGAGCTAGAGGAATGTTCTTCTCTATTCCCCATTAATTTGTGACACAACCTATTGAGAGTTTCGAATGCTTTCACTTGTGCGCCATATCCTCAAGTTTTTAATATCAATAACCAGAGCCTCAAACTCTACCATATTGTTCGTACACCGGTCTGAGCAAGTCACTATCATTTTAGTCTTCACACCTTTAGGCAATGACTATCCCTACTGCTGCTGAATTGATTCGACTGGACCCATCAACAAATAATTTCCAAGTTGCCTCTCTCCTGAACCTTCAACACTTTCATTGAGAGGATGGTCGAGAAAAATCTGTTAATGCTTGAACTTTTTCAACCTTCTGGGGAGTCAGCTCAACTGAGATAAATGCATACTCCATTTACACAACCTTCCTTTAACAAAAGAATGATTCAAAAGAGATGCCTCACATGGTCAGAGGTGATATTAATTTCAATGGAGAAAAAGCATGAAATGATGATGAGTTAAAATGAGGCATCATAAATGCCATACTCCATTTACACAACCTTCTTTAACAAAAGAATGATTCAAAAGATGCCTCAACATGTCAGTAGGTGATATAATTTCAATGGAAAAAAGCATGAAATGATGATTGAGTTAAAATGAGGCATCATAAAAACTCAAACATCGTTTCTCAACATAAGTATATCTAGTTTCAACATCCTGCAAGATTCTACTCAAGTAGAAAATTGTCTCCTCATGTCCATGCTCATTTTCCTGAGTTAACATACTAGCAACGAAATTGAATGATGCTTAGAGATATAACCTTAATGACTTCCCATTTTACTTTGAAGGGATCAGCACTGACGGTGAGGCTAGTTTAGATTTGATTTGCTCAAATGCAATTTGATGTTCTACTTCCTGTTTGAACTCATCTCCCTTTATTTTAGTTTCAACAAGGGAGAGAAAGCTTTTGATTTCCCTGCCAAATTGGTGATAAACCTTCGAATATAATTTATCTGTCCAAGAAACTTTACAACACCCTTTAAGTTTTAGGAGGTTAGACTTCTAAGAAAACTTTTTGCTTTGTTCTGGTCTATTTCGATACCATTTTTATGTACTAAGAACCTGAGGAAATTACTGGCTTTTACCCTCAAGACGCATTTCAATGTATGCATCTTCAGATTGAACCTCCTCATTCGCTTAAAAGCTCGAATCAAATGTTCTTCTTATTATGACGCATTCCCTAATTTTACCATAACATCATCTATATAGATCTCCAAAAAATCCCCTATCATCTCATCAATGAGGCTCATAGCGCGTTGATAGGTTGCCCTTGCATTCTTTAACCAGAAAGTTATAACAACATACTCATAGAGACCTACAGACCCTGGACATCTAAATGTAGTTTTAGAGCAATCACCTTCAACAATTCTGATCTGGTGATACCCAGCAAACCCATCTAGAGTTGACACCAACTCTTGTCTTGATGTGGTGTCTATTAACATGTTTGCCATGGGCATTAGATATTGATCTTTAGGAGAGGCACTATTAATATCTCTATAATTGATACAAATCTCGATTTTCCATTCTTCTTAACTACAAGGACAATATTGGCAATCCACTCAACATATTTCATTGGTTGAATGAATCCTTCATTTAGGAGGTTAGCGATTTTTTCCTTGATCTTAGGTATCAAGTCAAGCGCCAACCACCTTGGGCTTTATACCACTGGGGCACTTCCTGGTTTGATGGGCAACTCATGCTGGATGACTTTTGGATCAATCTCAAGCATTTCGTGGTGTTCCCATGCAAAACAGTTCTTATATGTCTGAAGGACTTTAATGATGGACATCTTATCCTTCCTAGGGTGCTCCTTACTAATGTAAGTATACCAGGGAAAGTTCACTATGCTAAGATTTACCTCCTTGAGAAAGTCATGGACCTCTTGCCTAATTTCTTCACTCTTAGTCCATACTTTGACCTCCTCCTGTTGAAAATAGAATCCACCTATAGATTTAGGCGAAGGAGAATAATGGACATCAAAGCTTTTGTTTGAAGACATGTGGCATCGCGTTATGATTTGAATCACTAGGCTAGAGGCATGTGCGTCTATCGTAAGTGAGAGAATTCGCCTAGTTCACTAGAACATCCTTAATTGTCAATGTCTTTGACATATGAGTTTCAATGGCCTCTTTGCCTGCCCCATCAATACTCCACCACTTTAAATTTAGCTCATGAATTCACGAACCTATCCTTTTAAGAGATAAATACTTACATGCCATCACTTCGGTTGTAGAAAAGCTCAAGGATGGCGCAAAACATGAGACTCACCACTCGTTTGAGGTAAAGTCGTTGATTTCACCATAGTGCGAAGGTCCGATGTTTCAAGGATTCTGAGTTTGAGTCCAGTGATGTAGATGTAGGATATGTAGTCTTAGAAGTGTGCTCCTACTCTAAGTTTATCAGGAGCCTGGGGTCCCTTCCCGCCTCCTCCTCCTCGCTCTCTCTCCTCCTCCTCCTCCCTCCTCCTCCTCCTTGCCTCCCTCTCCTCTCCTCCTCCCGTCTCCCTCCTCATCCTCCTTCCCCTCCTCCTCCTCCTTCTGTCTCTTCTCTTTTCTTCTTCATTTTCTTCTTCTTCTTCTTCTCTTCTTCTTCTTCTCTTCTTCTTCTCTTCCTACCTTGCAATGTTGTTTGCTGCAGTTTTACATTGATTATCACTCCTCTCGGATTGATCCTTTCATGTTAGGACGGGGAGCCACCAAAAGCGAAGAGGTACCTTCTTTTCGCTGATCTCTCACCCGATCCTCCACTCAAACACCTCGATGTCACTCGAGGGGTGGAAATAGGTCGGATTGGATTGCAATGTTATTGTTGCCGTAAAGGCTTGACTCAATTGTAAGCATAGTCATGTTTTCAGCCTCAGCAAGTTCAAGGCTTGCTGCCCCATGACTCGGAATGATTGGAGTCGATTGGCCT
This sequence comes from Bassia scoparia, assembly GCA_008642245.1. Lineage (NCBI taxonomy): Eukaryota > Viridiplantae > Streptophyta > Magnoliopsida > Caryophyllales > Amaranthaceae > Bassia > Bassia scoparia. Next base: position 17,731 of record SNQN01005257.1, on the reverse strand, counting down.
CCTAAAGTCCCAAGTGATCCTTCCGGCTACAAAAAAGTGGTCCTTCCCAACATTCGGCTCCACTCCGGCTTTCCTCTTAGCCAACTCACAAATTCCAAAGCCATCAATCCTTTACCGAAGCATTAAACTCGCCCCAAAAGAAATCGGCCTATGTCTAACCCAGGGTAATAGGAGCATAATTGCTGAAGCTATTCTTGAACTACTAGTTAAACATTCATACTCCTTCATTCTTTGGTGAAAAATCAATGACAACATAAACTGATTTACCATACCAACCTTTCTTTCGAGCCAAGTCCGAAACCAGCATTCTGCACATAGGGGCAAAAATCGAACCATGGGCTAAGTGTACGACATGTTGTGCCACCAAATCAATTGTGAACTTCGGAGGAAGTTTATGCATATAAATGTAACGACCGACACAACGATCTTCTTTTACAAGATTGTTGTGCTTCTTCCCCAATGTTTGTTGATCAATCGGCGAAATTAGACCAACTCTTCGCGAAATTATATTCGCATAAGAGCTCAAGTATTGAAACATAGGCAATGAGAGGCAACAATATGATCACTACACTATAAACACACATAAGTTCTTATTGCATGACTGAAATTCATATTCATTCAAATGTCTTTTGTTAATTTGAGAAGAAGATTTTTTATTTTTTATTTTCTGAACTATATCTTATCTAGTATCTTATCTTATCTATCTATATATCTATATCTATCTTCGACTTAGTTATGGATCTATGTTAAAAACTGTTTTTGAACTTGACAAATTGTGACAGTTGTCAGCATCGTAAAATATTTAAAACAGAAATTTTTTAAAAAATACATTCCTATCTATATTATTTTTGCATGAAACATTTCAGCGAACAGACACGAGTTAAAACTTGTAACATTTCTAACAGACACATTTTAACTTGCAACATTCGTTATGATAGTGTATTTTGCAGTTTAACCTATTGTTTATGTTCTACCAATATATATGTCTATTATTCTTGATTGAACGATTAATGGTAAAATTTATCTGCTGCTGTGTTTTTTTTT
>SNQN01005257.1:6470-16662 GCA_008642245.1 Bassia scoparia | reverse complement strand
TGCTTGCCCATTAGGCCCTGATCTTGGTCTCTACCAATTATTTTAATGTCCCACTTTGTAATGATCATCCGTCAAAAGTTTTAAAATAGTTGATACATCCTATGGTCGTTGCCTTGAGCTGTTCTTGGATCCTGTCCTAGCAATTCCTTGGAAAGTTAAAAATCATCATCAGAATATGATAGTGACCACTTAAAATTTAAGTTGGTGGAACTAAGAAGGGCAGTAAATGCTGAAACGGCCCTCATCATGATGTTGATCAAATTTTGGAATTGCCAGATATTTGCCCAATATAACACTTCGTTTGAGGAATTACAAAAATCTATTCAAGCAGAAAGAGAGCTTGCAGTGTAAGTGAGGGAATATTGGGGATGGACAATGAAAATAGGGACATTGGTTGACATCTGACAATTCAGAAAGGATTTGGACATTACCCCAACAGTAAGGCATGGTTAATTCGGACCCAGAGTTGTTTTATGTTCTCAGTTTGAAAGGGCAAAGGGATTCAGTGTTCTTGGTGGAGGCATACGATGTACGGTGAGCTTATCCGAGGAGATGAAAGGCACTCATATCAAGACCAGTTTTTGCATTGGTTTGACAGAGCAAGAGAATAAGAAAAGAAAGTAAATTGGCCCTTGCTAATCGATGCAATTAGTCTTAATAGATCACCCTGTGGCTTATTTGATAGGTAACTTGGAATTGAACCTTTTATGATTGTTGGTGAGGATGATGGTTAGATGATTTGTTTGATGTTCAGATTTTGGAAATTTATGAGGAGAACAGCGATGAGAGCAATGATAGACTAAGTTGATATGTCAATGTACAGCACGATTTTGATCTCAGAAGATTACTGGAATGTGGTTTTAGTTGAAGCCAAATACTTTGAACGCTGTAAGTTGTGAAAGTTAACACTATGAAAGATGTAGCCTAGATAGTCCGCTGTATTCATGTTTCAAAATCTTTTCATCTTCCGTGTCTATGAGTGTTTTGGTTCTTTTTACTCTGTGTAGTTTGATAGGGAAAAGATATTTGTAGTATTTGTTCCTTCCTTTTCCCTATCTAAGATAGTGAAGGAGGGAAGGAGTCTGTGGAAGCAATGAGAGCAGAGAAATTGCTAATGTTGTGATTTGGCACAGAATATATAAATATATTTCTATTGACCCAAGCTCGTATGTTGGGCAATTCAGCATAGTTGTTCTGTTACCAGAATATATAATTATATTCACGGTATTATAGACTGAACTTTAAAGCTTGTAAATTGTATGCGCCAATTCTTTAATCACATTTGCTCTTCTATGTGCTTAACTAGAGGTTTCTAGAGATAGCGGAACAATGAAAATAAAAACTCCAATCACAAATTGTAGCTTTCACTTACAATGTTGTGTAAAACATATATAATATTATTAATCGGAAAACTTACAAAAGAATTCAGATTCTAGACTACTTTATGTATGCATCTATGTAGAAAAAATGGAGTTTCTCATTTATCTTGCCTCATACAATTGTGTTTTTCTAAGCTTTTGTTTGTTTAACTTTGCTTGTTGACATTCATCACCATCTTCGTAGCATGTTCTTCCATGTTTGCGTTATATTTTTCTGTGGTAGAGCTGTGTCAAAGATCTACTTTGGGAGTCCTGGTATGGTCCCTTCTAGCTTTGGAGGGTCTAGTGATGCTCCCAAGAAACTTTATATGGCTTCTGATGACCGCACACTATAGAACTACTGTGTGGAAGAACGGGCCAAACATTTTCTGTATCAAGTTATTTGAGCTCTAACCCGACTCCTTTCCTTCTTATTTTATAAACATACAAAAAAAAAAAATTCCCTGGTCTGCTATGTTTTCATCTTCTAGCTTTTGCTTTATTTTGCTGGTGCTAGTTGCTAATAGTCGCATATATGCAAGATACTTGCAACCAGTTGGTTACAGGTGCTAAATGGTGTAATAGGATGGATGTCAATTTCTTTTATCAGGAAAATTTAATGCGGTTATGCCAATGCCCATGGAAATGCTAACCCCCCCCCCCCCCCCAAGTATCTACTCAACTTTTAAAAGTATTTTAGAGGAATGCAAATTTAGGGAGAAATTACTTGGTTGGGTCGTGATTGTTGTCATTCCGCTGAGCATTGGTATTGATGTATTGGTTATTACTATCATTCGTAGCAGCATTACGATTCATCCCCCATTACCACCATTAGACCATCTAGTATTGGTTACTTAAGAGCTGCTAGTGTACTACAGTGTTTGTGCTTCCTAGACTTTCCACGAGTTGTGCCTCTGGTCGTAATACTCTTTCATTAAGTTTATTACGCAGCTGCACTCAGCAGATAACAACTGCAGGATTGCGTATGATCTGGTATGCTTGACTACTCAGCTAGAACTGAATGATGATACGCAGCTTGTAGAGGTAGGTATTGCTAATAATGTGTGCTCGCAAGTGCCATGTTTGTGTTTTGTTGTGCATATACCAGGTTTTTGAAAGGATCGGAGACTCAGTTCTAAGTTGTAACCCTTTCGAATAAGAATTCATGGTGAATTGCCTGATCCAACAAAGCTGACTTTATTTTCGTACCTTGTTCTTAGGGTTATTCTGAGCTATGAAGTTACATCTTTGGTCTTTGTTGCAGGAAGCCACAATTGTACAATTTCATTTTGCACTATTGCAATGACAGATTCCAATGATTTCATATAGTTTTCATCGAGGCAATCTGATGGTGCCACATCCTAAACTGTCCGAGATTGAAATGCTGATTGTTTGTTTATATGAACATCTATATGATTGTTTTAAACCCTGATTAAAGACATAAATAAGAAAAGTTTGTTGTGTGTGAATATTAGATAGAAGTAGTTTCTTTCAAAAATCAAAATTAAAATAAATGTGCACAAATTTAGTTGTACCTGACATATTTGCAATGTTAAAGAGAAATGCGCATTTGATCTTATCTTATAATTTTTCATCTAACGGTGACACGAAAATCTATGCAATACTACGCTCAGTTTGTTCGAAAGAAAACAAACTTTCATGAAATTCCATTATCGTGAAAAGTGTTTTCCTAGAAAAACAATTTTCAATGGAAATATAACTTAAAAAATTTCATTGGTTTGTTGATCTAGAGAGAAAATCATGAGGAAAGAAAAATGACAGTATGATTTGTCCTTTTTCCAAAGTGGACATTACGTTTTGAGGAAATTGATTTCCATTCTTCTGAAACAAACAAAGGAAAATAAGAGGGCAGGAAAAACAATTTTCGGAAAAATGTTCCCATCAAAACAACGGAAGCCTTAGTTTGATCCGACTATCAATATAGAGATAAAAGAGCATCAACTTTTCATGTAGCAGCTTCATTGGTTTGTAGTGTTACCTGAGAACTAACCTGGTTCAGAATAGTTTTTTCCATTGCTACTTCTCCTATTTTATGTTCATCCAAATACTGTTTACATTTGATTACAGTTTTTGAGCTTTGTTGCTTGTTGTTGTAATGAATATTATTGTCGTTAGCTTTTATAAAAAGATTTTTCACGAACTAACATTTTTCTTTCTGCTTCTGAGTTATTGAACTCTGAGTACATTCGAGTTTCAGAACATATTGGCTTGACTTAACTCATCAATAATTCATACCTGAACTAAAACTAATGAGAACTTATCAGCCCTGAACTGTGCATTTTGAACGCTGACATTTTTTAACTTGTAATATATCCTTAATATAATAAAATAATGTGAGGAGATCAGAGCATGAATATGAAAGGTAATTATGGTTCACAATATTGTATATTGACATTACAATTACTGTTGTAACGTTATAATGTTTATGAGTTTACCTTCACACGAGATAGATACTACTAGTCAAAGCTTTTGTCCTAGAAAAAGTTGTTGAAGGAGTACTGTAATCTTTCAACTACAGGTTTAGCCTGTCCACTAGTTAGATTAAAGATATTTACAGTCCTGTATGATCAGTTTCAGCGTAATAATAATATCTGTTACAAGTATAAAATCTGTGTTCTCTGAATACTTATGCATGTATCACTCGGCCTCAATAACCATCTTTCACCAGCTTAGAGGACTGCAGAATTTTCCTGTAGCATGCATAGTCTTCAGAACTCTAATGATGATTAACAATTGCTTTTATTCACGAGGAAGAAGTCTTTTGGTTGTTTTCCATGATTCTTTGTGTATCTGCTGTCAGTAGAGAACAACTTATTTCTATGGATCGAAAGATTAATGCCCTGTTCTATAAACTTTCCAAACTTCTTGTTTGATCTTCGTGTCATTATTTATATTGTGGACTGAATACATCCTTTAATTGCATCCAGGACAGTAAAATTACAAATCCAAGGTTTGTAGATCAATCTAGAAGTGCCAGTGGCCATATACCCATGCAAGATGCATTTCACATGGTTGATGCTGATTTTTTCAGTGACAAGAAGGTTTTTTCAAGATCCATCTGAAGTGTTGATAATTTATATTTGATGACAACAGTAGTTTCAAGATTGAAATATTTAACACGAGAGTTTTTCTTCATTCAGATGGTGGATGTCATGAAGGAGCTTCAGAAAATCAATCTTCCTATAACGAAGCTATCGCGACTTAGTTGCTACTTCTAATGGGGACTGAAATATCCTTTTTTATAGTTTTCACCCTGATTGGGTGCTAAGCAAGCAGAACCGGCAAGGAAAACTTTTACTTACCCTTTTCACCTGACATTCAGAGGCCAGCCAATGAAGAGGATATTGCCTATATGAGTGTGAGACCTCGGCACTTTGTTCTGTATTCTAGTTATTTCAGTTGACTTCTACCATAATTGCACTTTCAATATTTCTTATACTTTTTACTGTGGGGTCGATCAGATACTTGAACTCGGACAACTGATTGAAGCAAAAAAGATTACATCGTGTGAGCTTACTGAAAATTTTCTCAAGAGATTAAAAAGTATCAAGAACCTTTTTATACGACGTACTTTCCTTTTCTCTATTGGAGACATATCTTAATGTTATTATGTGTATTTGAACCAAAGGTGTTTGTGTAATTATTTGTTGCACCCAACTTTTTATTGTGAGAGTTGAAAATGCTGAAATAAACTTTTATTGGGTTGACTCTGCTGATTTGAATTGCAGTAGCTTTCTAAAACGCTGTTAGAGCCTAGAGGGTCAGGATAGTGAATAATTTTAGGATAGTGATGATTAATTTGACTGCCAGTGCATTTTCCTCCAAGTTTCTCAGTCTGCAGTATGTGCTAGGTATAATCCTGTTCTCCAAGCTGTGGTGACAGTAACAGAAGAACTCGCTTACAAGCAGGCAAAGGAAGCTGACCGGCTACTTTCCGAGGAGTATTATCTTGTATGTCTGTGTGTTATTCTTGCTTGTTAAGTCACACTCCATTTTTGATGAGCATGAAGTGCTGAACTTCTATACAAAGGTTGATGACTTGCCTAATATCAACTTGCAAAATGGAATTATAATAAGATTCATTCGGAACAACTGATGTCGGCCTTTGGCAGCTATTGGTCACACTAACTGTAGCTTGTCAAAGTCTTAAAGATCGAATACCATTGTAATAGAGAAATCTAGAAGTATATAGCTAGAACACTACTATCAGAATACATAGAAACTTTGCTTTGTTTGTGCAATACACTCTTACATGATCTCTATGCTGAACTCTTCATAGTCCTTTGCACGGGATTCCTTATGGTTTAAAAGACATAATTGCAGTACCCGAATACAAGACTACTTGGGGTTCGGGGATTTTCAAAGACCAAGTGCTTGATATGAAGCGTGGTCTATAAAATATAAGGGACCTGATTATTTGTAATTTATCCCTGTTTATATTATGGACTATGAGGTATTCTCAACGCAAGGGTATTAGGCTCCCGCTATTGAGTATAGCTCTATAAGGAATTTTTATCATAGCAAGCTTTTTTATATATTATTTTTTTTTTGTGTTGTGGCAGATTAAAGTCTGCAGGTGCAGTTCTTGTAGCAAAGCTCTGTGACTGGATCTCTGGCCTATGATGACATATGGTTTGGAGCAGGACAAGAACCCATGGAACATTGAGGAGTTCACAACTGGTTCTTCTGCTGGGCCTGCTGCTTGCACCTCTGCAGGTTAATTTCGCCACATTAAACTATTAAAGTTTATGAAATCATTTCATATCATATAGTTTACTGTTTGGTTTCATCTGAATGTGGCCATTTCGATTTTATGTTCCTAACTATTTAGATTTTAATTCTGAAGTTAACCTTTTGAAATTACTTATCATTGTAGATTTCGCGTAAAATTGTTAAAATGATAAATTATCAGGAATTCAGGATATAATGAACAAAATTTGCAATATCTCGAATTCGAATTTTCTTTTTCGCAAATATTTAATACGAAACCAAAAGTATGTGATTTGATCATCTCTTTAAAATTTCTGATTCTTTTCATCTAAAATTAGGTTAAAAGAAACTAAGTGTTTTGTTGTCTACTTAGATCCCTGAAAAGGTATTATGCTATGATGATAGTATGGTGCATTTGCCATTGGGTCAGAAACTGCAGGCTCTATGACCTACCCGGGGCTCGGTGTGGTGTATCGGCTATACGGCCAACTTTTGGTACTGTAGGCAGAACGGTGTTATGAGTATATCAGAAAGCTTGGTAAGATATGTCATATCGGTCATACGGAGTACATTATAGCATCTCTTATTGTTATTTGTTTGTTATTATGTCAATGCAGTATGGCTTGCCAATTTATAACCAAAGCTAATATATAACTGACATGGGTGCATTTGTTGAATGATGAGATAAATCTATGTTTTCTCTCATTGCTGTAGAACGGCTAATTTCAGAATTTAATATCACTGTTAATTAAACAGGATAAGCTTGGCCCTTTTTGCAGAAGTGCAGCAGATTGTGCCATCATTTAGAATATATTCGAGGCAAAGATCCAGATGACCTGTCTTCAAGGATATGCCCTTTGGTGATCCTTTTTGTTGATCTCACTAAACTTACCGTTGGTATCTAAATGATTCTGAGAAGAGGTATTACCTTTCTATCCCCAGCAGAAAAGAAATTTACAGTATTTGTGAACTTTGATGTTCATTGTTTAATGAGTCATGCAGAATTTTTTGTTTTAGAATCCTTTGCTATGTAACCTCATTTCTCTGCTGATTCAGTGTTTGTAAATGTACTTGCATCTAAGGGGTTAACATGATTCCTTCTGAACTCAACTACAAGTTGACTCTGTGCAAGGATCTTAAATTTCACCAATGGATGTGATATGTTAGTTCATTTTGATGAGTGCAACGCTCTGGACTGGTGATGATATGAGGCTCAAGATCAATGGCCAACTGAGCTACGTCGTGCACGAGTCATAACAGCAGTAATTATAAGCAGGTTTGCCATTCATTAATATTTACATAATTATGGTGATGTTCCTTGAAAGAATTTGATTTTTATATCATGAATTGATTTGTGTACCTTGCCACCAATTCGAGAACATCTAATGTGTTTTAGGTCAAATCATCAAAAGTATGGGTATCATTTAAGAATCCGATTATTAATGTGAGCTGTGTGTCTGTTGAGGCTTTCATTTCTTAAAAAAACTGAATTCTGGACAACTTCCATAGCCAAGTCTTAGCTTCAAGCCTTCAAACTATCTATAATTCAAAGCAGTTTATTGGTTGACCTGATTTTTGCATTTCTTTGGAAATCAACAAAAGAATCATAATGGACTAATAACTGAAAACTCAAACTAGAAGTGAGATTGCTAGAGTTGAAGCTTTTCGTGAATGCAACTTAACCTGATCTAAGCAAATTATGGATTGTACTTCATGTCCTCCAGCATACTGTCATGTTGAACTGCCACCTTATTGAGATCGTATATACGAAAGCAAAGAGTATATTCCAATGCAGTCTTCTGACTGTGGACCTAGGTTACACATGGATGTTTGGGACTTCAATTTCCAAAATATCCGACACGTCATTCTTCCTTTATCTGTTGATCGATGATGTTATTCAGAAGTATATTTAATGCTTGAATCACAGGAATGTATTTTACTGTCTTACACTTGACTTAATCTTGTATACAGGCCAGAGAGCAAGAGGAAGACTAATTCAGAAGTGGCGAAAAAGTTTTACAGTTGATGCATTTATTGGTAACGTAACCTGACTGGAGAAAGTTTGCATGGAAATCTTGTTGGCATGCCTGTTGATGGTTGTACCTGTCGGATTCGCTCCAATAGCTGACCCGCCTTCAAGTGACAGTCGGAGGAGAACCACCATCACAACTGGCAATTCTGAAGCTTGTAACAATAACAATTTGAAGTAAAACTGTAGTATACCTTACTTCTACTTAAACTAATTTCATGAATTCACACAAATCAATTTACTCCTGTCTTAGAAATAAGAATTCCACTCATCCATCCTATCTTGTCGCCAAGATGATCCCTCCCTTCCTTACCCGTCTCCTAGCCTCTCGATCCTCTCAAGAACACCTTTAACGGCCACATCAAACGCTCATCAATGTTTCCAACTTCTTCTGAGCATAGATATCTTGGGATGAGCCTTATAACCTCTTCTCTCATGCTGATACATCGCTGTATAATCCTCGACAGGACCTCCCCAACGTTAACACTTCCTTGCTGATCCCATTCGTCGGTATAAAAAATGAATATGTTGTTAGTTCTTAGGTAAATACCACAAGTATTGAGTATAGGCTGATCCGGGTGAAAAAATACCGGGATGCAGCCAGCTAAGATCGAATCAAAAACTGATCGTCTTGTGTACGAATCTCCTGGAGTTGCAGACAGAATTTAGATTTCATATACACCTTGATGATACTAATTGGACTGTTACAAATATCACTCTTATGCAAACAGTTCACTAGCTTGCAACTGTTGTTGCTGCATTTTACATTGATTATCAGCTCCTCTCGGATTGATCCTTTCATGTTAGGACGGGGAGCCCCACCAAAAGCGACAAGAGGTACCTTCTTATCGCTGATCTCCTCACTCGATCCTTGCCACTCAAACACCTCGATGTCACTCGAGGGGTGGAAATAGGTCGGATATAGGATTGCAATGTTATTGTTGCCGTAAAGACTTGACTCAATTGTAAGCATAGTCATGTTTTCAGCCTCAGGAAAGTTCAAGAGCTTGCTGCCCCATGACTTGGAATGATTGGAGTCGATTGGCCTCCTAAAGTCCCAAGTGATCCTTCCGGCTACAAAAAAGTGGTCCTTCCAACATTCGGCTCCACTCCGGCTTTCCTCTTAGCCAACTCACAAATTCCAAAGCCTTCAAGTCCTTTATCGAAGCATTAAACTCGCCCCCAAAGAAATCGGCCTATGTCTAACCCAGGGTAATAGGGAGCATAAATTGTTGAAGCTATTCTTGAACTACTAGTTAAACATTCATACTCCTTCATTCTTTGGTGAAAAATCAATGACAACATAAACTGATTTGTACCATACCAACCTTTCTTATCGAGCCAAGGTCCGAAACCAGCATTCTGCACATAGGGGCAAAAATCGAACCACGGGCTAAGTGTACGACATTGTGCCACCAAATCAATGTCGAACTTCGGAGGAAGTTTATGCATATAAATGTAACGACCGACACAACGATCTTCTTTTACAAGATTGTTGTGCTTCTTCCCCAATGTTTGTTGATCAATCAGCGAAATTAGACCAACTCTTCGCGAAATTATATTCGCATAAGAGCTCAAGTATTGAAACATAGGCAAGAAGAGGCAGAACAATATGATCACTACACAAGTAACACACCATAAGTTCTTATTAGCATAACTGAAATTCATATTCATTCAAATGTCTTTTGTTTAATTTGAGAAGAAGATTTTTTATTTTTTATTTTCTGTATATCTATATCTATATCTATATCTATATCTATATCTATCTATCGATATCTATTATATTATTATTATCTATTTAAAACTTGGTTTTGACTTACAAATTGTGACACTTGTCACATTCGTAATATTTTAAAAAGAAATTTTTTTAAAAAAATACATGTCCTTATTCTATTTATTTTTGCATGAAACATTTCGCGAACAGACACGAGTTAAAACTTGTAACATTTCGTGAACAGACACGAGTTTTAACTTGCAACATTTCGTATGATAGGTGTATTTTTGCAGTTTATACCTATTGTTTATGTTATAACCACATATATATGTTATTTATATTCTATTATAACATTAATGG
>SNQN01005256.1:29333-40299 GCA_008642245.1 Bassia scoparia | reverse complement strand
TGTTAGAAACCTCGGGGAAATTAGGCACTGAGATCAATCAAAATAAAAATAAACACTTCTAGACACAATACACTTTCTCGAAAACAACATTTCGGCCATGTAAGTGAGCACTGAGTTTCTCAGAATCTATTTCATGATACAATAAAGCAACAACAATGGTAGTCCTTAATACTTACAATGTTCAATAATTAAAAGGCTATTGTAGTTGAATGTGARGAATGATGAATTGATGATAATGATTGAAGATATGCATGAAGAAGGAAAAGTTATGCCCACAAAAAAGGAAGTTGTAGAGTCTTCTCTCTCTTCCCATCTTCATTCATCATATAACTAAGTTATATTTCTAGTTGCATGAAGAAAATGGAAAAAGAACGGAAGAAAACCACTCGTAACATGCGGAAGAATAGCTTGCATGGTGCGAGCTATAAGTGAGCTTGTATTCAAAATACTTGCAGCGCAAAATTGCTAACTTGCGAAATGCCTTTAATCATGTTTAAGCTACCACGCCTTTAATCATGTTTATCCCTTAAGGCCTCACCAAGTCATACTCTTATTAGGCCACCATGTATCAAGAGCAACAAACAAAAACCTAGTGACTCCAATCCTCTCTCAAAACAATTTATGATTATGAATTTGAGGTGGGAAMMGAAATCTCCTAATACTCATAGACAAAGTATAGTAAGAGTTCAAACACAAAATTAACCTTGATCAAGGGTCAACTAATGCTCACAARGCTGAAATTCACCCTCCCCTTAAGTCACTAAGTTGGCAAGACAAAACCTGCAAAWCAATTTGGGATTTCCATCACATAAACCCTAGAAATGAAARTAATCACTAATCATGGTGTTCAAAGCAATAAAACATGTAAAAAGCATAAATTCAACACTAAATATGATTAACAAGAAGATTAAGCTAAGGTTAACAAACAACTAACATTATTAACTACTAGCAATCAAGAAAAACAAATAARAAAAAATAAGTAAACAAAGTAGAAAAGAGAAATGARGAAGAATAATACTGTACGGGCGCCGGGGCGTCACCGGGCCGGACTGGGTCTGGTCCCTCTGCCTCGGGGGGTACAATTAAGGCGATGACTTTNCTTCAAGTCTTGGAATCTACTCATTTGCTGCACATGTAACAAGAGTATAACAAGGTAGTATATGATAGTTTTCAGCACATCAGTCGAGGGAACAYWTCCTGCTAGTTCCCAACCAGCACATGGAACATTAAAGAATCAACTATTCCCTACATATAGACAATTTAGTTTCAATGATATCACAATCAAGTAATAACTTTTCTAGGGAAACAGTGCATCAATACAACTGTACGGGCGCCCGGGCATCACCGGGCCGGACTGGGTCCGGTCCCTCTGCTCTGGGGTGTYCAATTAGTTGATGACTCCGATTTGTTTGCTAGAATTGAATTRTTGCTTTTGCATAGTGTGAGTATGCTTGTAGTTGTGTGTTTATACTCYAAAACGAGTAGAGGAAGTCGCCACRGCACTTCTTTCGGGAAGCTGCGGAACCCGGTTTAAGCCTTGCCTATAATTACATAAAGCAAGGCGAAGAACTCCATGTCTGGTAGTGCACCAAAGGTCTAGATTAGGGGACAAGGGTAAGGATGAACTAGTGCACAKCACCCCCCCCCCCGCGTATCTAGCGGCCTCTACTCGGTCATTGCGAGTCCATTGTCAAAAAGACAACAACAAAGATATTTCCGTTTTAACCCTAAGTATGCAAATTACTAGGCGGGTTGCTTAACAAAAATATATGCACATAGGACTAATTTGTTATTGCGACATGTGTTGTTTAGATTCGTATTCAAGGTGCCTAAAAGCCAARTTGTCCAAGAATTAGWCTTATTAGAACATGTAATTTGTCGATTTAGTTTAAGACATAATAGTTGTTGTGATTTGCAAGCATGCAAGCATTCACAAGAATTAAAAGTTTGCCTAATGTTGATTTTAATTCATGTTGAATAGTTGTACTGTTAATCAATATTACATGCTAATTTTCACAGAAAGTCAAATTTCTAACAAGCATGCAAAACGAGGTAAAGAAATTGAGACATTAGCCTCATACTAACATTACAACACGGCGCTTGTAGATACCTACATTTGTCCCTAGCCCAAAACGGCCAATGATAAGACACCCCTCGCAACACACAAGTCAAATCGAGAGAGCTACGACCTTGACAGGCCTTAAAAAAGGCAGATTCCCTTGCACCGGACACCTCTTCCAGGTATTTAGCACCTCAAAAAAATAAGTTTTCATTTTCAAATAATTTTAACTTATTTTTAAACATTTTTCTAGATTTTATCGGAATTGTTCTGAATTTTTCTAAGCCTTTTTGGCAATTTTCAGCAATTTAATTAATTTTGCGATAACTAATTAAATTATGAAAACAATTCCAAAATTCACGAAATTTTAACGCATCACACTATTTTTCACAAGGATTTTTTACATATTTTCCAAAAATTTTCGATTTATGGTTTAATATTTTACGAATTTCTTAAGCGAAAACGCAAAACCGAGCAAAGCGGGCCATCCCGTGATATTTTTTGCCTTGAGACAAGCTTCCCGAGGAAGCTAAAATATCCCGAGCATCGCAATAATATCAMCCCCAATCGCAATAATATCAGCCGTGATCGTATAAAATCACCTATATGTTTTATACGATTATATTACGATATTATTTCATCGCAATCTCACTATTCGAGGTAAAGGCAATCCGGAATATCGCAAAATACAGTGGCACGCAATAATATCAATTATAAGTCGTATAAATCACGTAACAGTATTATACGACTTTTTATTACGATATTATTTGCATCGCAATCACGCTATTCAGGCAAGGAAAATCGCCGAAATCCAGGCTAGTACTGGGCGCAATCACGCCAGTTTTGGGTGTATTATGCCCAAAACCTACCTATTTGGCCGATTAAACCCTTGCCTCTAAATAGGGAGCCCCCTAATTCATTTGCACGATGTTGTTGGCTTCTTTTCTCTCATCTCCCACACTCTCTCTCTCTCTCTCGCATTCTCTCTCTCTCTCACAAAACACATTTAACACTCTCAAACACATTTAACACATAAAAACATATTCAAGCACTCTTTTGCAACAGATCTAGGAGGTTTCAAGGGTTCTAAAGGTTCGATAAGGGTTCCTAAGGTCCGAAGCCACGTCTGGTCTTCGATCTGTTGCGAGGTAGGTTTGAGGCCAATGTCTCAATTCTAAACCCCCTTTTGCATACTTGTTTAGAAATTCGACTTTCTATGTAATTTGCATGTAATACTGATTAACAAACAATTCGACAATTCAAATTAAAAGCAACCTTAAGGCATGAACTTTAAATTCCTTCGTACGAGTGCTTGCATGCTTGTCTCCCAACTATAATATGCTTTAACAAGACCTATAAATTTCGTGTTTCACGCCTAATAAGATTACTATGGACAACCGGCATTAGGCTCCTGAATACAAATAACAACACATGCCACACAAACTAGACACTATTGCATAGTATTTTGTTAAACACCCTCCTAGTAATTTGCATGCTAAGGTTTAAAAACGGAGAACTGTTTGTTGTTGTCTTTCGGACAATGAACTTGCAATAATTGAGTAGAGGGTCGCTAGATGCGGGGGGGGGGGTGGGGGGGGGGGTGCTGTGCACTACTTCACCCTTACCCTTATCTCCTAATCCAAACCTTTGGTACAACTACCAGACACGGAGTCCTTCGCCTTGCATTAACAATTATAGGCAAGGCTTAAAATGGGTTTGCAGCACTTCCCAAAAGAAGAGCGTGGCGAGTTCCTTTACTCATTTCGATTATAAACACACAACTCTAGGCATTACTCACAATATGCAAAAGCAAGAATTCAATTCTAGCAACACAAACCGAGCCTCCTTAAATTATTATACCACCGAGCATGAGGGATCGGACTTAGTCCGCCCGGTGCGCCCGGCACCCGCAAATGCTACCGATCGAGACGATGCCTTGGACCTTTGAAACCCCTTTAGAACCTTTGGGGAACCCTTAAGAACCTTAAAGAACTTTGTAATTGTATTTGAAATGCAAATTAGTTGTGTGAATGCTTGAATAATTTTGAGAGAGTTTAGAGAGAGAACAGAGGAGAGAAAACAACAGAGAGAGAGTGTGTGTATGTGAGGTGTGAATGCAAATGAGGACCCGAGCCTCGTATTTATAGGCAAATGAGGCTTGGAGTGCAGAAACATGGGCTTACGTACGCCCATTTTGGTTTTGGGTGTACATATGCCCAGGTGCAGTATACTTGGGCGTACCTGTGCCCAAGGATGCCTTGTCTTAATGTTGTTGATTCGACTGCCTTTTTTCTTTGTTATTTTAGGAAAAAAAATAAGATTTTTGAACGTTTACATCTGTCACTCGTGGATGGCAAGCTAGGGGGTGAACCTAGACTGCCTCATGGAGCAAATCCAAGTGGGCCCCACGTTCTAGAAGGTTCCAGAAGCTTCCGAAACGGGCCGTTTTTTTCTTGGTGCGCGTTTTTGCTTCGAAAATTCATAACTAGTTTTCTACAAGTCCAAAAATTATGGAACAATATGCATAAAATTCCTTGTAAAAAATAGTGCATTGTGTTAAAAGTTTTGAATTTTGGAAATGTATTCATAATTTAATTAATTATCGCAAAATTAATTAAATTGATAAAAATTCCAAAAATAATGCCAAAAATTGCTTAGAAAAATTCAGAAAAATTCCGAAAAATTTATAAAAAACTTGCCTTTTTAGGTGTGTTAGGGCCCTAGCTCTCTCAATTCAGCTTGTGTGTTGCAGAGGGGTGTCTTATAATCGGGCTTTCTTGGCTAGGGACAAATGTAGGTATCTACAGAAGTCTCACTTTTGGCTGATTTGTAGAGACGAAAGTCTCATAAAACGAAAGCAAATATACCGAGTACCGCAAAACAATTGCGTCAATTTTACCTGCTCCTTCGGTTGTTGTTGCTTGTTGGCCTTCTATATTCCATGTCTTCAATTTGCTTGTGTCTTTGCTGGTTCACTTTGAAAACGGTTGCTGTGCCTACGCCCTTGTTCTTGTTTGCATCCTTTCTTAGTATGGAATTTTGTGAGTGTGCCTTTGCTGCTGTTTGCTTCATGGGTAGACACCTAAAATGTCTCCCCAATGAGTAATCAATGATACATGATACCACATGTCGCAATTAATTCGAACTCGAAAAAAACGCAATGAACTCGTAATGAAGCTCGAAATATGTGAAGTCAAGTCGCACTCGAAATCATGAGTCAAAGGTCAAAAAACGAGGCAAATATTTCTTTCGGTTTTCTCGATAATCTCAAAGGTTTCAAACAAGCTACGCCTGGCGATTCTCGTGCTTTTGTCTTTCATCGTGTCCTCACATTTTTCTGAATCCGCAGTATTTTTAAATATTTTCTGATTTTTCCTATGATTTTCTATGAATTTGCAGATGTTTAAATACGCAGAATACGCAGAAAATACGTGAATAATTAGAAAAATACGCGGATTGTTCAGAATCATACTTTCTTGCGAAAGGAGGCGTCTAGATAATCCGTAATCTTAGAAAATCGAGACGTATGGCAAGAATTATTCCGAATCAAAATATTTCAGGTTTTTTGGAAAAATATATACGCAAAGAGGCGTATATACACTGAGGAGCAGCGTATATACGCTGCCTATTGAGCGTATACGCTGCCCTTAGCGATATACGCTCCTCAGCGTATACAACTTTGCAAAGACGAAGGCTCCTGTGAGAAGCGTATATACGCTGAGGATGAGCGTATATACGCTCCCCGGGAGCGTATATACGCTCATCCTCAGCGTATATACGCTCCTGTTCTTCCTCCGTGCCTATAAATACGTGCCTTGCCTCATCGAGAACACACGAGTTTTGACACGATTTTCCATACGACTTCCGACTTCCAATTTCCAACTTCTAAGCATTCTCTCATTCACAAAACCCTCGTCACAAAACTCTTTCACAAATACACATAAAACACGAGTCTTTGTGTTCTTCGATTCATTTGACAAGCGAAAACAAGTTGAATTCTGAGATTACTCACCAATAACTCTCTCTTCACTTTCTTTTAATTTGATTAATCATTATAATGAGTTTAATGTAATTCAAACAATGTAGAAAACCGACTTTGAATCGTTCCATGTAAATATGTAGGTTTCCATAGAGTTTCCATGTTTCATTGTTTTGTTTTTCGTTCTTTGATTTCGTTTCATTATTTATTATTCCTTGTCAATTACTAAATGATTTCTATTCTTGTACAGCGATTCAAGCGCGAACGATTCATTGCCCGCTTTATGTTTCCTCATGAACTAACAATGTTTCTATTGGTCTTATTATAGCGATTCTAAGGCGGAGGATTTTCGTTTTGTTACTTAACTTTTGGTTTATTTGCAGATTGTAGGTAATGATGAGTATGCATATATCTTGAAGTCATATACTTCTAAATTATTCATATTGGTCATTGTTGTATACTTTGTATATATTTGCATAAGCAAAAGAACCGGAATTACTGAACTCACTTTAAATTCAGATTAATATGGACAACCTGTTTTATCACCTTTAACCATGAGTAAACAAAGTGGTACAATTCCTAGGTTAGGTAGCTTCCTTGGGCATAATAAACACTTTCATTAGTAATTTAGGTTTAGTGGCTCTCTAAGGTGCCTAAAACGTAAGTTAGGTGCATTCGAGTAATCGTTTTGATGAATGGAATATTACAATTGAAACGAGTAAGAGAGGCGTACATGCGGCGAATTGGGTTACAGGATCTGATTCGTACCATGTCCCCGAACCCACGACGGTACTGATTGACGTGGGCCATTGTTTGCACCAACGTTTCGGTGCGTCCGTGAATAACCTTCTAGGCAACCTGTCTGGTGGCGACTCCCCTTACTGACCACACTACCCCCCAACGCACACGCTGCCGGGTTTCCTGGCCAAGGCCCCGCAAAAGCACCTCGATGTTAGTACCAAGCCGCGCGCCGCCTATCCTGAGGCCGCGCCCACGATCCACAATTTGGTCGACTTCACTGGGGATAATCACCGTTAGGTGATAGTGACAGGACGTGAAAAGTCTCGCAATTCCCATCATCATGTTTATTGAATTTTGTTGCATTTTGCATTGACCCTCGCATAAGGTCACAAACTTAGGCACTTGGTCTCAATATGGGCATGTCCTATGCTGCCGAGACTACCATAAGGGGAAACCCTTGTGCATGTGGTAATGATCGCAAGGCTAAGGCAAGTCCTATCGCCCATGCCGGTGTGCACGTGTTACCTGTATGCGTGTGCAAAGAGGTATCTTGGCCATACATCGCTAGATGTGCTAGTGGAAAAACTGGACCAACTCTCTACTTTGTAGGCATGGTACATATCTTTGAACTAACCCAGCGACCATCGTACTCCTAGAACTGGACCCAGTGTTTAACTCTATCAATCATGTTGCGTGTTACTTTGAAGCATATGTGACTTAGGACTCTTAGCCTTTGTACCGTTATTGGTACTTAACGCATCACCAAATTAAAACATATAGATCGATGATCGTTCGTTAGTTAGACATAGATTCAACATAACATGCATATTACACCATCAGCCTTGTTAAAGGTCATCCTTTTTTCAAAAAAAAAAAAAAAAAAAAAGCAAAGAAAAAATCGAAAAAATATATAAAAGGAAAAGGATGACTGTCATTCATTATAGTTTTGCAATTAGAATGCATATAGGAGACGGTCCATGTTAGGTCATGCATGAGCTTGATTAAGCTGAACACCAATTTAATCTGTCGTTTGTTCTTTGGCGAGTTCAACAATTGAGCCCCCCGTTGTGGAATTCGCAAGCTAAATCAAAGGCTAGTTCGAGAGCAAGTCATCACTCCGCCATTCCCATCGTCCGCAAAGGGCAACCTTTTCAGAGTCCACAAGTTCTGACTATCTCATCATTCACCTAGAGTGACGAAACACGTTAGGAAGATGGATTGAGCTCGCTGACACCGGGCAAACTAGCCAAGATGGTGCGAAAATCTCGCCGCCAACTCTTCTCTGCACCTATGCTAAAAAACATGAGAAAATGTTTCAAAAGGCATTTGGATGGGCAAACTTACTATGAAAACACTGAGAAACGAATCTCCCCTCTGCCAAACGTCCCCCGACAAGTTTTCGGCCAACGATTCTCCCTCAAATTCAAGCCTACTTGAACGATCCCCGTTTCCATCTCAACAGGCCTTTAGGCAACCTTGTCTCTCAAGGGTCGACTCTGCCTCTAACCCAAAGGTCTTTCCACTCTGCTGCACCTGTGTGCTTCAGAAAATGGTTTTCTCCTTGTCTGAGAAGGAGACGAAACTTGGGAGATGTTGCCCTTGCTTTGTATGACTCGTTCAAGGGGAACATCCAAACTCAAACCTCTTCTCGTGAACTTGAAATCTTGGAAACAAGTGCGAGAAAGAGGGATTACTACATTCCCTCTACGATGATAAGAGGCTCTGCGACAACTGGTCATGCTCTCCAGTGAGTTGAAATGGTTGAAAGTTTCATATCGAACTTAGCAACCAAGAACAAAAAATCTCTTCGCTTATGGCCAGATACTTCGATAAGGTCTACCACATGGTTATTTGCCATTGAGATGATGACTTATTGAAAGAAAACAGTTCTAGCAATACAAACCGAATGTGGAACAACAACAAGAAAGCGACAATCTGGTTCTTCAAAACAATGTTCTTGCACTGCAAGCTACCTCTGGTTCCCAAGATCAGTTTATTATCGCCTAGCGATGAAATATTTCTCATTGGGGTAATACTTACACTCAAGCATTGACGACTTTCAAAAACAAAGTGGAAGCTTAACCTATGGAGCCACCCAGATCCTCCAGAGAGAAAAAGAGTAGGATGGAATCCAAACGCCTATCAAAACCATCAAGGCAGAGCCCACACAACTGAGGACTGCTTTAAGCTAAAAAGTCGATCCAGACATGGGAAGATGGAAGCTATCCCACTTCCCAGGATGCCACCCAGAAGCCGAACATCAATCCACCCCCTTACACTCCATGATTTCGGTTGATGAAAGAACACTTGACCTATTCCTCATCTATCCAGTGGTCAAGCTGTCAATTGTCACTCTACTTCAATGACACTCTGTTAATGGGCTTATTGGGGACAAGCTGACGATGACGACGACTACTATGAAGGGCGTCCGGCACCTATCAAGCCATGACTGGAGAAGATCTTGAAGAAGAATGTCCAGGATCAAGAAATCCTCAAAGGCACCAGATGATGTGCAGTACTCACCAAGGAGTGAGGCGTGTTCCTGACGCCACTCCCCAGCATGCACTGTTCCTACTAAATCCATGCCCACCACAAGAAGAGAATCCATTATCAGAGCAACTTATAATAAGACTCCATAATCCTAACTAACTTGGCAATTATTCGTCACCTCATAGAGCACCGTTGAAGGCCTCTCCAAAGCTCTCACTGAAATCAATGTCCGAGTGAAACAACTCCTGAAGGGTTGGTTAATCTTCCATAACCAACCACGCTGTTCTCTCTTATGTAGTATTTTCTTGACGATGATCTACCTCCTGAGGGGCCCCATCACAATAAGGCCCTTCACCTCACTGTGGTGTGTGGCAGTTCAATATCCAATGACTTTGGTAGACAATGGAGTCTGCCAATTCAATGTTTGCCTTGAGAACTGCTCAAAAGCTGGGATCGCAATAGAAGACTTCAAGCTAATCTCAAACCATTCGTTTGCTACGACAGATTCAAAGAGATCAGGCTCTTCGGGAATCATTATTGGCCTCAACATTGCTGCTGGACCAATGAAGAAAAGGTGAAGTTCATGTGTATGGATGTCAAAATCATTCACTCGGACGCCCATTGTGGACGCCTGGGCTGCGGATGATACTAGCGCGGTACTACTTTGTCCCTCGTCTTGACCATCAAAAAGTCATAGTTTTCTTACTCATGGCGGCTCCCGGTAAAGGTAACTACGAAGCGTCTGCTCCAAAAATCCAAGAAATAGAAGTCCACCTTACAAGTCCGACGTACGGATCAAAGGATGAGGGAACTTTGGGGTTTTTCGAATGCTTTGTGATTGAATTAATCCCCTTATGATTCACATCCATGCTATACTAAGAAACAAGGCTACTTGCCGCTGGAATGGCCTTAGATCCAACAAGGAGCATCTCATCCGCCTCTTCGATCTTGCCCAACAAGATTGACATAGTTCGGTCATGGGATACTCTCCCACAAAAACAGAGAAATAAGGAGCAAGCGGGCTGGGGGAAGTACGCTTCCTTGAAGAAGAACGAGCTAATAAGTGGCCACTTACTCGCCCCTTATGAGCTTACTCTCAATGTGCTACTTTATGCGAGATGGACGGAGGATTTTTCCGAGCATTGACTTCCCTGAACCTCTTCCTAAGCTGCTGATGGCAAAAAGTATCCAGGACTCGAGGTCTTTAGACTGTGACGTTCACGAAGATTAGGTCAACTGATGCCTTGTCTAAACCGCCAACCCGCTGTTGATGAGCGCTGGGCTTGGGTCTACGTCTTTGATAGAAAAGGAAGAGAAGAAGCTACTGATCAAAAGCGGTGGCGAGCTACGTAGTCCTGCCCCAACTTAATCTGATTACTCCTGCAGAATGACACATATGGCGCAAAACCTTGAAGAACTCACCAGACGCGCAATCCCTACTCTGGAGAGGGACATGTTTGAGGAATTCCTGAGTCTGAGCAGGGTTCTGAGTCTGAGTCTAGTCCTAAGTTTCAGGGTAGTCTAGTGTTAGCAAGTCTGACAAGGCACGGTCATGTTGGACCAAATAAACCTTGGCATTAGTCTATAATGTTCTCTCAGCCTCTCTCTGAGGCTTCTTCTTTTCGATGTGAAATGATTTCTGAATTTCAATAAGCACTATGCCTTTGCTTACTTGCCGTCTTCTCCTCCCTTATCCT
>SNQN01005256.1:0-20991 GCA_008642245.1 Bassia scoparia | reverse complement strand
AGAAGACTTTGAATTCCCCGACGAGGATCTATTGATGACTGAAGACGGGGCTTGGTGTTTATACTTTGATGGATCGTCAAACCAAAAAGGATGCGGTGTGGGCATACTTCTGGTATCGCCAGAAGAAGAGCACACGCCGATTTCCGTAAAGCTAGACTTCAATGTTACAAACAACGCAGCCGAATATGAGGCCTGCATAATTGGGTTAGAATCAGCCATGGCACTCGGAGTTGAGAAGTTGAGGGTATACGGGGACTCTTCCTTGATCATCAATCAAATCTCTGGGAAATGGAAAGTCAGAAGTGAGAGTTTGGCCCTTTATCAAGCACATCTAGAGACAATTGCCCGACATTTCAAAGAGATAGAGTATACCTACCTCCGCCGAGACGACAACCAATTTGCAGACGCTTTGGCTAAGTTAGCTTCGATGATCAACATCCCCAACTCATTAACCCATATGCCATTAGTTATCGAAAGGCGGCAAACCCCAGCTCATGTCAATGCCTTAGGGGATGAAGAACAAGACCATTTGTCAAGTGAGGGAAATGAGCCTTGGTATTCACATATCTTGAAGTTCTTGCAAAACAATGAATACCCTCCCCAAGCCTCGAAGAAAGCACAAACAGCCCTAAGGCGATTGGCATCAAACTATGTACTACACGAAGGGGAATTGCACAAAAAGGGCTATCACGGTCGCTCATTGCTTTGCATTCCTCAAGAAGAAGCAAAAGTGATCATGGATAACGTGCATGGCGGCGTGTGTGGCACACATATGAGTGGAAAAATGTTGGCAAGAAAAATTATCACCCTTGGTTATTATTGGATAACCATGGAAAAGGACTGTCACGACTATGTCAAGACGTGCGACACGTGCCAAAAGAATGCCAACCTACAGCATGTACCTCCATCCCTGCTATATACTTTCACTTCCCCTTGGCCATTTTCCACATGGGGCATTGACATAATTGGAAAGATTACCCCTCCAGGACAAGGTGGGCATGAATTCATCTTAGTTGCCATCGACTATTTCACAAAATGGGTGGAGGCAGCCTCCTATGCTACTCTTCAAGCTAAACATGTGGCAAAGTTCATTGAGACAAATATTGTTTGTCGCTTTGGAGTGCCACATGAAATCATTAGCGACAATAGAACTCACTTCCAGAAAGAGTGCGCTGAGTTGGTTGCTAAGTATAAAATTCAGCACCATCGGTCCTCCCCGTATCGGCCGCAAACCAACGGAGCTGTAGAGGCAGCAAACAAAAATGTGAAGACGATCATCGCCAAAATGACTGAAACTTACAAGGATTGGCCTCACAAGCTCCATTTTGCTCTTTGGGGATATCGAACTTCAATTCGGACCTCTACGGGATACACCCCGTACTCACTTGTTTATGGAACAGAAGCTGTTCAACCAATTGAATTGGAGGTTCCATCACTACGCATTCTGCTCGAAAGCAAAGTCCCCGAGGCCGAGTGGGTCCGTGCTAGATATGATGAACTCACACTTTTGGATGGAAGGCGCCTCGCCGCCTTAAACAATGTGCAAATCTATCAACAAAGGATCACGAGGCATTTCAACAAGGGTGTTAAACCTCGTAACATCAAAGAAGGTGATTTGGTGTTAAAGGCATTGAGGAAAAATGTTTTAGACCCTCGTGGCAAGTTCCGTCCAAATTGGGCAGGTCCCTACATAGTCAAGAACATTTTATCTGGAGGGGCCGTGAGGTTGATAGATATGAATGGCGACGAGTTTGCAAGCCTCATCAACATGGACCAATTAAAGAAATACTACATTTAACTCCACAAAAGCCTTGAACCTACCTTTCACCTCAACCATATGAACTACGAGAGGCCTGATTCCACATTGGATACGTAGGCAACTTCTTTTGAAGTGCGGCCCCATTAATAATACTTCCCCCCATTTCCCTTTGCTCATGTAATTCAAAAGCAAGAAAAAACAACAAATAATGTAAATAATTGTAAAGCAAATAAAGCGTTGTTTTTATTAAGTTTTATTAAGTTCATATAACATAAGTGCTAATAAAATAAAATATGGCACGCAGGCCTGCAATAAAAGCTAAAGAAATAAAGCAGTCAATCTTTCTTCTCCTTGTCCATCCCACTTGCACTTGCTTCTTTGTCCATCTCACTCGCTTCCTTTTCCACTCCACTTGTACTCGCCCCTTTGTCATAAGTCTTCCTCAACTTTCTTTTCTTGGGCATAGTCTTTTCTTGAGCATGGGTCTTGGATTTCCTTGACTTCTCCTCATTCAGTGGGCCTAGTCGACTCCAAACAGGTGCAGTTCGTGGTCCAAGTCTGTCCTTGACTGAGTTAGCAGTAGTTCTTTCCGAACGCTTAGGGTTAGGAACAAAGGCATCTTTATCATCCAAAGGTCGTTTCTTCTTAAGTTCGTTCCTCTCCGCAGCCCTATGGTCAGCACGAGCCGTCGCGTTGGTTGCAGTCATCCACTTCTTATAGAAACGCGAAGTGTTCGCATCACGCTCATCAAGATCCAATACCTCCAGCTTAGGACGGGCAACCCAAAAATCCACCCACCTCTTCAAGGAACGCTTAACAATGGAGTGATTTGGAGGCCTACGAGTATCACGATCTGGGATGACTTGTTTCCTGCCATACTGACGCATTAGACGGACAGGGAAATAGAAAGTCAATGCCCGCAGACCACTAATAGTCAAGCCCTCCTCATCATCCGATGTCATCATTCTCTGAATACGCCACCATGGAACAACCCACCTGATTACAGCTTCTCCACTCGCAAAGTATCGTACCCAACTGTCCTCAGAACGTGACAAGTACGATCTTTTGCGAGTACAGTAGCTTTTAGTGTTATACGATTCCATGTTCTCAGGAGGCATAATCAAAGATAAGCGTTCCATCAACCATATCTGTCACGAAAAATGAATATTTACGTGAACACTAGAAATACAGGGAATTACTACTTTAATTAACAGATTAAAGAATGTAATTATACCTGCAAAATATGAGGGCAACAAGTCATAGGAGTGTTGTAAGGATCTTTTTCCAAATCGTCCAAAGCAAGCAACATCTCCCCGCAACAAAGTAAGGAGGGTGAACGACCAACCTCGCATTGTTCAACAACAGAAATAACGGAGGCGAGACCAAAGTTCTCCGACTTGTGAGGGAAGAGATAATGGCAAAATAGGCAAAAAATAAGGACTCTCCTCCTATGAGCATCACTAATTCTACCCATTGTTCTAAAGTGGTCAATCAATCTCAATAAATCGATTTCGTGGCCAAATACAATGTCAGACACGTTGCGTTTTTCAAGTCCCATGAAATTTTCAAAAAATTGATAAAAGAACTCCGATAAATCAGGGGCACAAGGAGGGTGATCCATAGGCCAACCAATAATGGCATTAATTTCTTCAGGCAATGGTGTAATTTCATTATTGTTAAAGCAAAAGGAATGAGTACGAGGATTCCAAAACTTTATAGCAGCAAGTAAAAAGGCAATATCAATTTTCACGAACCTGAACGTCAGAAAAACGCTGCAATGATGGTCACGAATGTCGCCTTTGACCGAGCTAGAGAGATCACGTATCCATGAGTCCAGAGCGAAATCAACCTTGCGAGCCATGCCTAAAGTGACTTAGAGAAATAAAGTGTTTTAGGTTTGTAGTAAAAAAGACGTGAGTACGGTTTTCGAGGTGCATAAGTCCCAAAAACTACGTCTATATTTATAATACACTGCAAAACTGAGCCGAAAAACCCTCAGACTTGAGCGTATATACGCAGATATGGAGCGTATATACGCTGATCAGGAGCGTATATACGCTCCATAGCAGCGTATATACGCAGCATCAAACCGTACCAAAGTTTCCAAAAAATTTATGGAAAGTAAGCAAACAAGCAGCGTATATACGCTACTCAGGAGCGTATATACGCAGGAGGGCAGCGTATATACGCTCCTCAGCAGCGTATATACGCTCCATACAATGCCACTTTGTCAACTTTGACTGCTTCCTACTCGATTTTGGGGTAATTTCAGCCATATTTGCAAGATCGGGGGGACGAATTGTTGTATTCGGCTAACGCATGATGCTTTCACTACGACTCAAACGCCTCGTAGATTGTCATTTGTTTTGTTTTTTTTTTGGGAGGAAGTCGGTGCCTCCAATGCAAACTAGAGTCGCATGCATAAACACAAAC
Source organism: Bassia scoparia (assembly GCA_008642245.1). Taxonomy (NCBI): domain Eukaryota; kingdom Viridiplantae; phylum Streptophyta; class Magnoliopsida; order Caryophyllales; family Amaranthaceae; genus Bassia; species Bassia scoparia. The sequence continues at coordinate 16,799 of SNQN01005256.1, read as the reverse complement.
ACATACACACACAAACACATACATGCATAGTATACAAACACATGCATTCATACATTCATACATAAACTGCATATCATACAACCCGTAGTTTCAAGGCTAAGTGTTCCTAATTTACTGAGGTGCACCTCCAGTCCCACTACCATCTCCCGAGTTCATGAAGCGATACCACTGGGTCAATAATTCTGGAGACATGATGACGGGCGTCGCCGCACTCGAGGAAGGCATCATGGATGGCTGGGGGCCTGAATGCGGAAGAGGTTGAGACGCGAACTGCGATCCCGCCTGATAAGCAAACTGAGTCGAGAACTGAGACATGAAAGAAGACTGAGGCACAGACTGCTGACTTTGTTGACCCTGAAATACAAAAGCAGGAATAAGCATTTCAAACAAGCTAAGCAGTTGAAACATGAAACAAAGAAGCACAGGGTGAAGGATAACATACCCAATGAGCTTGTCGAGTCTTCAAGTTCCATTTCAAGGAATCAATCACCCTCAGCAGTCGCTCCGATCCCGCTCGGTTAAACTGAAGGAATCACAAGTGTTAACTCACAAGCAGAAATGAAATCATAGAAGAAACAAACATAATACTCACTCCTTCGAAGTCAGGTGGCAAGGAACGGGTAGCATGCAGCTCTGCCTCAGGCGCCTCATCCAAGGTCTCCTGTACTGGACCGAATCGCCCATCATAACTGATGGTAAGATCAGCGAAAGGAACAACTCCATTCGTCAAATCAAGCTACAAAAACGAGAAAAGCTGATTAAAAATGGCATTCGCAAACAAACAAGTCCAGAACACAAAGACAGTGCAAGTACCCTGGGGCGAGGAATGAACTTGACAGCAGGAGCCAGGCGAGGGATCAACACCTCACTATAAGCCACACCCTCAGTAAGTAGAGAAGTGTGATCAACGGCCTCGAAAGAGCAGTTTCCGAGTGCCCGCAGCAGGTTTGTATGCATCATCATTGCCGGAGGATCTGCAGGGACCACAGGAAAATCCCGAGCATACTGCCTCACTACACGTTCACCCAGGTAGAACACCGCGTCAGTAGGCGTTTTGAACACCCGACGAGTCCCGGTCATGGAAAGTGCTAAGGCAGCAACTGAATGATCAACTCCGGCAAAAGGACGAAAGTGCACCTATGATTAAAGAGCATGGGAAATGTCACACAATATTGAAAGTGAAAAAGAGAAGAAACCAGGGGCAGATCTACCTCGTGAGCCTTCATACGCTTGATCTTCTTACGAGTGTCTATCAGAGCATCTTGGGGTCTCAAGGTCTGACGCCGCGCCCAACACATAGCAGCAGGATACTGTGGAGGCCCAGGAGCGCTGGGGGCTAGAGGGCGAAGATAAGAATAAGCCCAGAGCTGCAAAAACATCACAAGTAAGTCAACACGTTAAGTGAAAGAAAGACAAAGATACAAAGGGCAAACTAGTACCTCGATCACTCGCCACGGGCCTCTAATCGCCACCTTCACCCGACAATCTAATTGCCGGCAAGCTTTCCTCATGCTCACAAGCAGCTGAGCATAACCCAAACCGGCCCAGTCATAATTTTGAACTTGGTCCAAATCCCTCAAAGAAGCAAGGTAACGCAACTGGCAACGGGCCTCAGCCCCGGCATCTGGTACCAAAAAGATGTTGATCATCAACAGCAGGATAATGCGAGCTCGCTGGACCTCAGTAACATCATCCATCCACAACCCCTCTAAGAGTACCCCAGGCTTCACATGCTTCTCCTTCTTCGGAAAGGAAGCACAAATAGGGCCAAGCAGCTGAGGCAGTTCCTCTGAACTAGTGTTCAGAGAAGAGTCAATCACCACAGGCTGCCCGGTGAAAGTCAGGCCTGTGAGCATAGAAAAGTCAAAGGGTGTGATAGTCATTTCACCCCATGGGAAGTGGAAAGTGTTGGTCGTGTCCCAGAACCACTCCAACAATGCAAGAATGAAAGGATGAGGAGCCCGGTGGTCAGTCATTGCTTTAATGGTTTCTACAAAGTGATGAAACCCAGTATGCTCCATGAGTCCCATGAATTCTGGGTCGTCGAGTGTGTCCGAGCAGAAAAAGCTGGCCACCCCGTGAGAATGACCGTATCCTCGCAGCTCATAATTCTCCTGCAAAGCAAAACAAACTCAATAAATGACCACATCCATCGAAAAGGAAGAAGAGAAAGGCATGATGCTTACAATCCCTGAAAGAGGGCGAGACGATATATGGTTTTCCCTATAGCACCATAACTGATCTGGAGACCAGGATGGGCATTTCCAGGCATTCTTCCGACTAGAACGGGTAGGAACGTCTCCTACCTCCTCTGGAATCTCCTCCATAGGTTCTGCCATTCTAACAAAGAGGATACAAACAATTAGGAAACAAATCGGCAGCATAACGGCTATACATGGACAATACTAAGCACTTAGAAGTGTAATAGCCCTGCAAGGAAAAATAGCCTCAAGGTGGATGACCACAAGCATACATTACACAAATGGCTTTGAAATAAAGTTCCAAGGTCGTTGTGTAGTGAAAGCCAACACACATATGAATAAGCAAAGCAATTTCACTTCAAGGCCATACATTACGTGCATAGCTTTGGAATAAAGTTTCGAAGTTATCATGTAGTGAATAGGCAAAGCAATTCCAATTCCAAAGATATACATTACATGAATGGCTTTGAAATAATGTTTTAAAGCCATCGTGTGATGAAAAGCAAGTCATAAATATCATTCACAAGAAATTCGGGGGCTATGACATTATGCTTCCGATTCTTAAACACAATTTTTGAGTAAAAGCATGGTGAAAGCATGGAATAAGCTCTTGTGGTCACTAAATCGGCTTCATACCAAGCTATGAATAATTCTATAATCAACGGTTAGGACAAGAAGTTCAAGTGTTATCAAGTCTTGAAATGTCTTGAAATAGCAAGTAATCATCAAGTTATGAGCTTTTGGTGTTTACTCAAGCATACAAGACATGTTTCAAAGTAGTTCATCAATATTCAAGCCAAAATCATCAAAGGTTCAACCACAAAAAGAAGAATTCACATTCCAAAAGATCCCAAGCAAACCTAGGCCAAATTACAAGCACATTTCAAACAAAAGTTTGGCCAAAAATGGGTAAGAAACTCGGCCAAATTAGGGGGGTATGTTCAAGCAACATATTCATCAAGGTTTCACCTCAAAATTCAAAGCAAAACAAGCACAAGCATAAGCATACACAATGCCAAACAATTGCAAGCACAAACATGAGCAAATTCAAGCAAGTTGAGTCATGAAAATAAAACCCCTAAAATTCGAAGAAATGAGACAAAAATTCAGAATTGAAGGGGATTATACCTGAATTTGAGAGTGAATCTTCAAAGGAATAGCTTCTAACTTCTTTTGGATTGAAATTAAGCAAGAATTCGGGCAAGACTTTGTGGAGAAAAGGCAAGCAAAGGCTCGAAATTCAGCAGCAAAATGGCGAAATGACAAACGAAAAGAGGAAGCTGGAATAAAACATACCCCAAAAGCAGCGTATATACGCTGAAGATCTGCGTATATACGCAGATACTGAGCGTATATACGCAGGTCTTGAGCGTATATACGCTCAACTTGCCTTCCCATTTTCCCCTTCTTAGCTTGTCGCGCATTGTTTCGAACCATCCAACGGTCGTTCAAACTCCCGGGAATATCAGGCACACTTTCAAAAACCTTGCGAAATTACAACATTACCCTCCAAGCAGCAAAATTACCAAAATACCCTTAATTGAGTAAAATCCAAGAAATCTTCAAAGCAACCTCCAAAGCATACACACTCTTTCTCGGGTTTTGGAATCTTCTCCCGCGCCAGAAGTTCCACATATGCACACTTCGGGTCTACGATTTCTCCCGCTACAGAAATCTCAAGCAAACACATCTTTCGGGTCTTGGAAATTTCTCCCGCTATAGAATTTCCGTCAGCATCTCTCGGGTTTTGGAATCTTCTCCCGCTCAAGAAGTTCCGCGCATTCTTCGGGTTTTGGAATTTTCTCCCGCACCAGAAATTCCGCATACACACATCACAGCTCTCCCGAAAAGCCAAGGTCAGCCGTAGGGAGAAAACCACCCGAGGATCCAGGCGCTTCCAAGGGCATAACACCGCATGGGGCGCGGTAACAGGTAAAACTAACATTTGTTTTGCAGGTACCGGCGTAAAGGGTAACTCAGGGTCGCAGAACGTCTTGAGTTGCTCTCCGTCCCGAATCGAATACTTTGACTTTCGTCTTACGAGACTATCGTCTCTTCAGACTCAGTCAAAGTGGGGGCTTCTGTAGACACCTGAAAATGTCTCCCCAAATGAGTAATCCGTGATGAAACATACCGCGTCTCGCGTTTGTTTTGACTCAGAAAAGATGCTTTGAACTCACAAAAGTTGGAAATACGTGAGGTCGTACTCGGAACTATTGAGCAAAGGTCAAATACAAGGCAAAAATATTTTCTTTCGGTTTTCTCGATAAACTCAAAGGTTTTCAAACAAGTTACGCTGGCGATTCTCATGCTTTTTGATTTTCATCATGTTCGTCACATTTTTCTGAATCCGCCAGTATTTTTAAATTATTTTTCTGATTTTTCTATGATTTTCTATGAATTTTGCAATGTTTAAATACGCAGAATACGCAGAAAATACATGAATAATTAGAAAATACGCGGAATGTTCTAGAAACGTACTTTCTTGCGAAAGGAGGCGTCTAGAATAATCCGTAATCTTAGAAAATCGAGACATATGGCAAAGATTTATTCCGAATTGAAATATTTCAGATTTTTGGAAAATTATATACGCAAGAATGGAGCGTATATACGCAGACATGGAGCGTATATACGCTGATCAGGAGCGTATATACGCACCATTTGCAGCGTATATACGCAGCTAATAGCCATACGAAAATTTCCAAAGTTTTGAGCAAGGTTGCAGCGTATATACGCTACATATGAGCGTATATACGCAGGAAGGCAGCGTATATACGCTCATATGCAGCGTATATACGCAGGGTTTGTCCCTCCTCGTTTTTGCCTCGTGCCTATAAATACACCCTTGCCTTGCTCAGTCCGACACACTTCACGAGGCATACGTCTGCTCTCTCTCTCTCTCTCTCTAAAACACTCTAAACACATTACACATTCGTTTTTAGTTCAAAGCATCGATTCTCTTTCGAATCAACAAGCGATAACAAAGGTTGAATTCTGAGATTACTCACCAATAATTCTCTCTCACTTTCTTTTAATTTGACTAACCATTGTTATGAGTTTTAATGTAATTTAAACAATGTAGAAACTCACTTTTTAATCATTTCATGTAAATATGTAGGGTTTTCTTCAATGTTTCCATGGTTTTTGGTTTTCATTCTTTTCATTTCATTTCATTATTATTATCCATTGTCAATACTAACGATTCCTTATTCTTGTATAGCAATTCAAGGCGAAAGATTCGTTGCGCTTGTGTTTTATCATGAACTAACGATTGTTTTCTTTGTCTTTATATAGCGATTCAAGACGGAGGATTCGCTTCGTTTCATTTTTACAAACTAACCTTTGTTTTATTTGCAGATTTAGGGTAAGATGAGTTTGCATATACTTTGAAGTTCATATACTTCATATTACTTCATTTTGTCATTGTTGTATAACTTTGTATATATTTTGCTAAACAAAGACCGGAATTATGTGAATCACTTTAAATCAGATTAACTATGGACAACCTGTTTTTAGGCACCGTTTTAACATGATTAATACAAAGTGGTCACAATTTCTAGGTTAGGTAGTCTCTTGTGCATAATAGAAACATACTTTCATAGTAATTTTTAGGGTTAGAACGCTTCTAAGGTGCTAAAAACGTAAGTTATGTGCATTCAATAATCGTGATGAATGGAATTGCAATGAGACCGAGTAGAGGCCGCTACATGCGGGCGAATTGGGTTACAGATCTGATTCGTACCATGTCCCCGAACCCACGACTGGTTACTTGATTGGACGTGGGGCCATTGTTTGGCACCAACGTTTCGGGCGTCCGTGAATAACCTTTCTAGGCACGGTGGCGACTCCCCTTACTCGACAACACTACCCCAACGCACTCACGTGCGGGATCCGTGGCTCAAACCCACGCACAAGCACCTCGATGTAGTACCAAGCCGCGCGCCCGCTATACGCTGAGGGCGCGGCCCACGTCCTACAGTTGAGCATGGTGATGAATATGTTCTCAGCATAAGAAGCGCGTAAGGTCCTTGATCTGCTAAAGTTGAATGTGCTTCAGATGTAAGGAGCTTTCTTCTTTTGTTGGAAGCCCTCAATGAATCCGAGTGGTAGTGTGAAGATCATTGCAAGACTTGTAGGGCACAATTAGTGAGGCTTTTGCATAAGGATGCATGCTTATGTAGCCACATAAAGTATACTTAGGTCATGAACTTAAGTTTAGTGCTCCCTCGGGAAGAGAGCATGTTGTTGGAATAAGAACCCTTATGCCAATATAAAGCCCTCAACAAATTGTGACCTTGCCTTGTAGAGTAAATTACATGTATGAAGACTCTAATGATACCGCAAGCCCCTAACCTTATTGAAGTTAACATTGAAGTACCATGTCTGCTGCTTCTAGATTCGGTTGTGAACACTCAAGTCAGGAACTTGAGTTTATTGCTCCTTTGGGAAGGGAATAAGGAATGAGGACTTATCATTGACGCAAGCCCCCCATACTTTCAAAAGTGGACATTATGATGTGCTAGACATGACACTATTGAAGCAAACCCCCCACGACTTATTGGAGCTAACCGATGTGCAATTTTGACTGCATGAGTAAGAGTCTGACCACATGATTGCATTATGATGAGTAAGAGGTTCCTAAGGATTGTAGAAAGAAAGGCTTGTGATCTACAAACAAAAAAGACTAAATTTTGTGACTAGGGGTGACAAGATGAGGGGATTGATGTGGCTAGCTAAGAGATGCTGGTTCATACTCGAGCCTATGTCAAGTATTAGACTAAGAAGTGGTGCTTCAAACTTCTAGATAAATCAAACCAACACGATGATGCGAAACGACCTGTAAATTTTTTTTTTATTAATTTGATCGAACCTCAGGAAAAGGCTACCTACGTATCCAAGTGGAATCAGACCAATCGTAGTTCGTGAGGTTGTGTGTGCAAGTGATGCCTCATTTTGCCTAGGACGAAACCTTGTGGGATAATGGCCTAGACAGGCTTCGACAATGCTCATTTTGAGAGGGCTTTTTTGGTTGTAATGTAGGCTAGGTGTGGGGTGCGAGGCTTTTGGGGAACTTGTTGCAAAGTATGTTCGCTTTTGCATTTGCTTTGATGTTTCTTTTGTGACCTTTGCAATGTGTGAAGCTGGGTCTAGACTTTACCTTTCGTTGTTGCTGAAACATTTCCCTTTTCACTTTTTATTGGCTCTCTTTTTCTTTGTATTGTCTAAACCACAGCTTATTTTTGGTTTTCTCTTTGCTTTGGTTTACTTCATGCCGCTTTGGCACCTTAGAGGGTAGGATGATGTAGGTATGAAAAGAAATTGGCTTCTTTTGTATTTGTTTGCATAAGAAGGTTCAAAGGGGTTACAAGGGATTTTTGCTTTGATTTGCACTTGTTATAGGGTGCCTGGAGGAAAAAGGTTGTTTTTTTTGGAGCTATGAAGGAAGGTCTCTCGAGAAATGTCCAATTTATTCATTTATTCATTTTTTTTTGTTTTTGTGAGGTCATGTGTTGATTAGCATTTCATCATCGAAGTCGAAGCACATGAAAAGAAATAGAAAAAAAAGAAAAGTTATTAATGTGGAAGGCTAATGTGATGACAAGACTTTTATTCCTAATTGACATAGACTCGACAAAAGGAAAGAAAAGGGAAAATTAATGTCTAGGTGGAGGGACTATTCGACTCAACCTATGCTAGAGATTTATTGTCTCCCGCTCATGTTGCCTTTTGTTGTGAACTGCGGGTGACTGCTTTCCTTCATATGCTTAGATTTCTACCTCATGGAGAAATGGGAAGAAGACCGTCATCAGCCTTGTCTTGCAACAAGTCTTGGAGGTTGTAGCATTCTTCGGTTATGTGGCCATTAACTCTGTGGTATTCGCAATACTTGTTAGCATCCCACCATTTAGCCCTTCATCTCACTGGTGGGTCGGAAGTGGGACCGATTGGCTCGAGCAGCCCTCGCCCATTAAGGTGGTTGAATGCTTGTGAGCATGTAATGCCAAGTGGAGTGTATTAACAATTTTGGCATCGTGATTGCTTTATCTTCTCAATAGCACTGATTTTTGACACTTCCTTTGATTGATTAGGTGTGTCGTTCCTTTCGTAGCTTCCCCACTTGTTTTTTGCTTCTTTGATTAGGTGATCTTCAATCTCGACACCAATGTGGTACACCTTGTCGAATGATTCCAAGCCTAGATACCGAAGATAGGTGCGATACTTAGGTTGGATATTATTGATGAGGATTTTCACCATCTCTTTTTTCTTCGGGAGGACTGACCATTTGGGCTGTTGTTTCCTTCCATCATGCAAGGTAAGTGGTGAAGCCCTCATTATTTCCTTATTTAAGGATGTCAAGCTCCCTTAATGAGGTGAAGACTTGAATATTGCTTTGATAGCGCATCATGAAAGCTTGAGTGATGTTGTCCAAAGTGGCTACATCCTTGTCGGGTAGAGAGAAGAACCACTTTTGGCAAACTGGTTCAAGTGACATGGGGAACACCTCAGGGAAAAGAGCAGCATCGATCCCTTTGATAGCCATGGTGGCCCTAAATCCTTTAAGATAGAACCTAGGGTCATTTGTCGGTTTGAACTTTGGCAAGTCCGTTGCAGAAAACCTCTCGGGGAGTTTTGCAGAGATATCCTCCCGTTTAGGTGCTTCAAAGTAGGCATTCTTGTTGGTTGCCTTCAGGACCATCTTTTCAAGGTCTTTGGGGGTAACCTTGGATGATTTGGCTTGCTCTAGTGCAACAAGCTTGGTTTGCAAGGCCTCAATGTTTGCTCGCATTTAAGCAATGGTGAAGCTGTTGTCTTCGCCCATTTTTGGTGTTGAGGGACTAGAGAACTTACACTTGGAGTGCTGAACGATCCTTTTGGGCAAAGGAATAGGGACCGACGGTTCCTCATGAGATAGCCTTGCCGACCTACGAGGTTGCCGTGTAGATGACTCTATCCTACATGAGAGTGTATTAGACTCGACTTTTGGAGAACAATGCATGACTTGCCACTACTACATTTTTAAGCTATGGCAACGGTCAAAAACCGTTGCCTTATATACATATGAACGTTGCCTTAGGTCTAAGGCAACGGTTACTAACCGTTGCGGTTGGTGCCGTTGCTATAGACTTTTTGCAACGGTTTATTAGGCTATTGCAACGGTTGTTCACAACCGTTGCCATAGACCTTTTGCAACGGTCAAATAGAGCTATAGCAACGGTTTAACTGTTGCTATAGCTATCTATGGCAACGGTTTCTATAGCTATTGCAACGCCTTTGTGAATGTTTAACCGTTTCCATAGATCTATGGCAACAGTTAGAATAACCTATGGCAACGGTTTAACCGTTGCTATAGCTCTGTTTGACCGTTGCTATAGCTCTCTATGGCAACGGTTTTGCAGCTATTGCAACGCTTGTAAGTTTGTTTAACCGTTGCTATAGGTATATTGCAACGGGCACTATGAGCTATGGCAACGGTTTGACCGTTGCTATAGCTATCAATGGAAATAGTTGTTGTAGCTATTGCAACGCCTTGTTGAATTCTAACCGTTGCCTAAAGTCTATTTTGCAACACCTTTTTAAACTTTTGGCAACGTTTTCTATCTAGCAACCGTTGCAATAGGTGTAAATACCGCGTTTTTTTTCTAATTTTGACCCGTAATAATTAATTAATTAATTAATTAATGGATGTAAAGAATAAGCGCATAAAAAACAAAATAATAGTAATAAGATCATATAAAACGCAAAAGCGTCTAATATATATATACAACCTGACATATTATTATAAACAAAAGGTAACCTCATGATGTATATTACAAATCAGCAACATGAGATGTCAAATACTGTTCACATATCCAATATTCTAGAAAATTTACATTCCATTCAGTAATTACACGAAAAGCATCACTAAGACTTGCAGAAGGATCACCACCTAATGGCAGCTAACTTTGACGACTAGAAATTTGATGCTCTGTATCCCAAAAATCTGCACATGTAGTGATCAATATTACTGAAAAAAGGCAACTCTCCAACAATACTTGGTCATTGTGTAAATAAATGGGAGAGTGGATTAAAACAAGACAAGCTAAGAGGGAAAAAAAAAACTTAAGTTGACAGCATCGAATCTCACCTGTTCTTTTCTTTTTTTTTAAACACATCACAGTAAGGATCCCTATAGTTTCGCCTTGTTTCCACATAGTTGGGTGCTCAAACCTTCCATTTGTTTCTATCAAGGAAAAAAAGATGGAAGGTTTGTTATTGTTCAATTCAATAGAAATATTACATACTAGTCTAAACAGCCAACTGCATTCACAAGGAGGAACGAGAGTAAGATTAGAGCCATAAGAATAAGGGATCAAAGAACGAGATCGAGTTGCAGAAAAAACAGAGAAAAAAGCTCAAACATAAGACAACGAAAAACTGAAGAAGGCGAAGAAATCATTGTTATTGTTGTTGTTCTTGGCGTTCTAATCATATAAGCAAATGCCACTGTAAAATTCAGAAATACATGACAAATATAGAATAGAGATCAATTATAAATGTATAATAACAAGATTGAGTGTCAATGTGTCATCTCAAATTGCTTTGATTTTATGGTGCTTAGACTATAAAGTAAGAAATGAATAATAAAAAAAAAACAGATCAAATCTATGTAGCAGGGTGTCAGAGGTCAGATCACTCAATGTCGTCTACATTTCGGCATATTAATTTTGCCTACATGATCTTATTAGTTACTTGGTATTATTCATTGTTTCACATTCTGAAAGAAAAGGTGAAAAAAATTGTGTTCAAGAACTCTAAATATATACTTCGCATCATTTATATATTTATGGTTTCAGAAACTACTACACAAGCTAGCAGACCAATTGGCTAAGAAGGCTAGGATTATTTCGAATATTGGCTTTGATGTATTTTTATGTATCTTTGTATCCTAATGCTGATGTTGGTAAGCTGTACTTGGAAGAACTATCCTTCCCTACTTAATTAATTAAAGGCATGCTTTGCATTAAAAAAAAAGAGAAAAAATTGTCTTTTTAAAAATAAAAAATGATAAAAGTATTCAAATTTTAAAGTATAAAAAATAAAAAATGATAATGACATATAATGATCATCATCTTACTATATACATATTTTATGATATTAATATGAGTAAAAAGTGATTTTATACAATAAATTATTCGAAAAGAAAAATATCATAATAACCGTGCAATGCACGGGCCCTAAAATAAACTAGTTACAAACAAAAACAGAATCAAATTCCATAGATCACAGTTCAACTAACCCTCAAAATACTCAAAAAAAAGTGTCAAATTGCATACCTTCAAGCTACTTTTCTCATTTCTAGTAATGTACTCTCCAACTTCATTTGACAAAGTCTCCTCATGTAGTGCATGTTTTGAAAAGTGCTCGGCTTTGTCTTTTAAAATCTTGTTCGCTAAACTTCCGTAGCCTTTTGATTGCATTATTTCTGCATTTTTCTTCAAATTCTCCATCCTTTGCTTCTCATAAGCTGGAAGCACATCCCTACTCCTTTTCATCTGCATGTATAAACATCATATAGGTGCAAACATCATATACCACAAATCTGCCATGTTTAATGAAACCACAAAAGCCTACTCAATTTTTCCATCTAGAGAACCTTTAACAATTCATTATCAAAGCAATATGTTCCAAATTGCTTCATTTATAGTGAACATGTGCCAATGCATCAATATCAGGAAGCCAAATGCCAAACATTATCAGGGGTCACTATCACCATAGCTACTATTAGCACCACATATCATACATAATCAATTATATAGCAACCATACTATTATCATACAGAACCATACCACGAGAGATGAGCTATTCAGTTATTGTAACCCTGTCATTTGTGGTAGCAGGCTATTATCATACATAACCATACCACGAGAGACTGTTTTATCGATAATTTCGAATAATTAAAGAGGTATCAGTTTGCATATATGATGACTTTTTGACATAGCAGTACTTCATACATAAGCTTGAAGAAATATTATAATTGCCACAAGGGAAATACTCCGTACTAGATTTCTTTCATGAACTTCATATCAGTATCAACTGCAGAATTTCTGCACTTAAGTGCAAAAATTAAACACTAAACGACCAAAGACAACACATTGCTCTACATTCTACAATACTGAAGGATGCAATTCCCACAAAATTTCAAGACCTGAGTATACAAGTGTAAATGTGTAACGTGGTTCTTCACATGAGATTGCAATTATACTCTCCTCAGTTATCATCTAAGAGTTTTCCCATTCACAATACTCTCCTCAGTGTACAAACATTACGACATTGTTATATAGCAACCACAACGCAACAATTTCACGCACTAATTTATAATGCAAAATTCACACAAAACTCAACAAAATTCACAGCTTCAACTCTCGAACAATGAAATCAGAAATGAAAGAGGATATACAAGGAAGAGTACCTTATAAAACCGAAACCCTAACAATGAAATTTAGAGCAACCACAACGCAACAACAGCAGCAGTGCAATGGCTTTCGAATCCGAAATCTGCTTCACCCAGCAATTCGCCCCCAAAATCTGCTTCAAACCCAGAAATTCGCAAGCATTAAGATGAAATTTCGAGCAACCATAATGCAACAACAACAACAACGTAATTCAACAACCAAAGAACAATGTAATTCATCTTAATTCAACCCTAACAACGAAATTCTTAAATATTTTAGATCCAATAAGTCATTCATATACAACAAGCATAAAGATGAAACAAAGCAAAAATCAAAATTTAGAGAATTTACCTTCAAATTCGCTCGAAAATCCCCAAAATCGTGCCAAAATATGCCCAAAAATCCCCCAAAAACGTGCCAATTTTCGCCCAATATAAATCAGCTTCAAATTACCCAGGCCAAAAAACAATCGAAAATGACAATCAAAACAGGGAATGAAAATTTGAGTGAAGTGAGAGCTGAGATGAGAGTCGAGTGTGCGACAATGGAGGTTGAAGTGAGAGTTTGGATGAGAGTGCGAGGAAGACAGTAAGGGTTTGAAAATAGCTCGTACGCATGTAAGGGTTTGAAAATAAGGTTTTGAATGAAAATGAAATGAATTGCCCAAAATAATTTCGCGGACCGCCAAAATGAAAAGGAAGCTTCGTGGTCACATACTCACATCTATGGCAACGGTTCATTTGTAACCGTTGCAATACCTTTATTAACCGTTGCTATAACACATCTAAGGCGTTGCAATAGCTCATAAAAGCGTTGCCATAGCTTGAACCGTTGCCAAAAGCCGTTGCTTTAGATGAAACCGTTGCCAAAAACCGTTGCTTTAGACGCAACCGTTGCCAATACCCGTTGCTTTAGCTTTTTTATGTAGTAGTGTGCTTCCTTGACTAAACTCAATGCATGGTCTAATAGTGATCATTCCTTGTCTATTGACTTGACTCAAAATGAAAATGCAAGAACGCCAAAATTCGTTTTTCGCCTTTATTTATTTTCAATTTTTTTTGCTCATTTTCGTGATTTTTTTTATTTTTTTTGTTTTGTTTTTTTTTCAAGGCAAATTACGAGTTTTGGCGCTCGTTTACAATTGTGATGCAAAAGACGTAAAGCCTAAACGAACCTAAGTATAACCATTTCGACATTATGACGCCTACGGGATGACCACTTGCTATATGAGACTGTTACATGACTCGTACAAGACTCGTTCGTTGTTTTTAGTAAGCAAAGCTAAGGTCCTTAGTTAGCTAAAAACACATAGCACGTTGTCACACTAGTAGGGGCCCTATATGTAAAATGAAAAAGAAATAATCCAACCACCTGGTGTCTATTGCTACGTTTTCGAACGGGTCAGTCCGGGTGTCCAAGAGGGTCCCATGACTAGGCCTAGAACAATCATTAACACGTCCAGACTGCTGTGATGATCAAAGAAGGTCTAAACCATTATGACTTTGTAGGTCATGCAGCCGCGCGTCATAGTGGGGATGGGCATCAAGTTTAAGAGTTAGTTACATAGGTAGTGCACCAGTGCCAATCTTAAGCAAGCCCCCCCCCCGGTCTTGTCTCACGTATAGAACACACTTATACAAGACGTGATGCCTAAAAAGGGGATACTTAGTGCGAACGACCTAAGTACCGCGAAATGCAGGATGCTTAACACATGTTATCTTTAAGACGATGGATTCGCATGAAATTTCGAGTATTATCCACACATCACTAAAGATAAAACCTTTAGTGAACTCCCCAGTGGAGTCTCCAAAAACTATACGGGCGCCGAGGCGTCACCGAGCCGGACTGGGTCCGGTCCCTCTACTCCGGGGGGTACAATTAGTTGATGACTCGATTTATTTACTAGAATTGAATTCTTGTTTTGCATAGTGTGAGTATGCTTGGAGTTGTGTGTTTATACTCGAAAAAATGAGTAGAGGAAGTCGCCACCGCACTTATTTCGGGAAGCTACAGAACCCAGTTTAAGCCTTGCCTATAATTGCATAAAGTAAGGCAAAGGACTACTTATCAGGTAGTGCACCAAAGGTCTGGATTAGGAGACAAGGGTAAGGGTGAATTAATGCACAAACCCCCCCTCCCCCGCGTCTAGTGGCCACTACTCAGTCATTGCGAGTCCATTGTCGAAAAGACAACAACAAAGATATTTTCGTTTTAACCGTAAGCATGAAGATTACAAGGCGGGTTGCAGAACAGAAATATATGCACATAGGACTAATTTGTTATTGCGGCATGTGCTGTTTAGATCCGTATTCAAGGTGATTAAAAGACAATTTGTCTAAGAATTAGTCTTATTAGGCGTGAGAACATGTAATTTGTCGGTCTTGTTTAAGACATAATAGTTATTGTGATTTGCAAGCATGCACGCATTCAACAAGAATTAAACGTTTGCTTAACGTTGATTTTAATTCATGTGTTATAGTTGTTAATAAATATTACATGCTAATTTTCATAGAATGTCAAATTTCTAAAAAGCATGCAAAAGGGGGTAAAGAAATTCAGACATTAACCTCATACTAACCTTGCAACACGACGCTATCGATCGAGAACGATGCCTTGGACCCTTTGAAACCCTGAAGAACCTTAAAAAACTTTGTAATTGTATTTGAAATGCAAAATAGGTTGTTTGAATGCTTGAACAATTTTGAGAGAGTTTTAGAGAGAAAAAGAGGAGAGAAAACGGCAGAGAGAGAGTGTATGTGAGGTGTGAATGTTGCAAATGAGAAACCGGGCCTTGTATTTATAGGCAAATGAGGCTAGGAGAGCAAGAAACATGAGCGTACGTATGCCAGGGTTTTTGCTTTGGGCGTATATACGCCCAGGTGCAGTATATTTGGGTGTACCTGCGCCCAAGTGTGCCTTGCCTTAATTGTTTGATTCGACTTGCCTTTAATGCTTGGTTATTTTAGAAAAAATAGATTCCGCGCGTTTACGGCTGTCGCTTGTACAATGAAAGCTAGAGGATGAACCTAGACTACCTTGGGGAGCAATCCAAGTGGGCCCAATGTTCTAGAAGGTTTCGAAAGCTTCCGGAACGAGCTGTTTCGCTCGGGTGCGCGTTTTTGTTTCGAAAATTCATAACCATTTTTCTAACAAGTCCAAAAATTATGGACTAATATGCATATAATTTCTTGTAAAAAATAGTGCATTGTGATAAATGTTTTTTAAAATTGTTTTCATAATTTAATTAGTTATCACAAAAAATTAATTAAATTGTTGAAAATTTCAAAAAATGCCAAAAATGCTTAGAACATTCAGAAAAATTCTGAAAAATTGTAGAAAAATGCTTAAAAATAACTTAAAATTATTCGAAAATTAAAACGCATTTTAAGGGTGCTTTGGTGTGCAAAAATGTTCCMGGTGTAGTGAAAACTTTCCTTTTTAGGGTATGTTAGGACCCTATCTCACTCAATTCAGCTTGTGTGTTGCAAGGYGTGTCTTATCATCGGCCTTCTTGGGCTAGGGAAAAATGTAGGTATCTACAACAACTGGTTCCAAACAAACTATTTTCAAACTTGCATCAACCTGTTTCCTGTTTTAGTGTTTGTCATCATTCAAAACCCACGTAACCCAACAGGTAAGGATGTGTTGCTCATTTCTCATGATCTTTGCCTCGTCATTTGCTAACTTGCTCGTKTTTTGAAACAGATGCCTAGGGTAGGTGTTGAGAGGCGGCTAGGAGTTATCAATGCATGGAGATACTCCTACGGCTTGCTGAGCGACTCGGTAAGTGCACCAAGTCTAATGTCTTGATTTTACATAGGTCATGAACCCTTCTAACTTGAAACCCTTTAATGCAGGTCTAGGGTGCTCACTAGAGCAATTGTGATGATGACCACGCTAACGATGATGGTGATGTGAGAATGCAGTGAGCCTCCACTCCAGGTAGGTTCTCAGCCTTATCAGACAGAAGGTTCACGACTGGCGCTTTGACTTCGCGGTCATAAGRTGGACCTTTGACCCAATGTTCTGTGCKAGCYAATCCTCCAGTGGTTTCTATCCCTAACGACTTGTTAGACAAGTTTTCTTTARGRGTGCTTGCAAAGCTTGGTTACTCGACACATCTTGACTAGTAGATTCACCTGTCACTTGTAGGGAAGGGGGGTGA
>SNQN01005255.1:27721-45762 GCA_008642245.1 Bassia scoparia | reverse complement strand
ATATTGATTGATTGTTTAGATTTTGATGCGAGGATGTTATTAATGCAGTTCAGTATTTTGATAGCAGCCCGGTGAGGTGATTATGTTGATAGCAGCACGGTGAAGTGATTGAAGGAGGAGAGAGATTGCGTGAAGATGAAGAATATAGGAGAGAGAAATTTCAGCAAAAAAGTGGTTGAGTAGTATAAATGTTGTTTTTAGGGATTTGTGTTAGGTTTTAGTGTTTTTAAGTGTTAGGTTTATTTTTGGGCTTTTGAGCTCAATTAAATGTAACGGACTCCGTTGTAATATTAGGCTG
Source organism: Bassia scoparia (assembly GCA_008642245.1). Lineage (NCBI taxonomy): Eukaryota > Viridiplantae > Streptophyta > Magnoliopsida > Caryophyllales > Amaranthaceae > Bassia > Bassia scoparia. The sequence continues at coordinate 45,464 of SNQN01005255.1, read as the reverse complement.
CCTCACGAAATATTACGTGAGGCATGTTTCATAGAAAACAAGCTGATAAATCATTTCTTCCGAACACATACATATCAATATATCTTAGTTAAAGATTAAGATAAAATTAAACAAGGATTACATAAGTTATACAGAAGAGTATGTAAAAACTAAGCAATTTTTCATACATGAAAAGTGATACATACATGACACCATCAGATATAACTTATATAAAGAGTCTGATCTTGATGGTGGAAATTGGAGATTAAACTCCACAATTAATCCAGTAGTAATCACTGATAATTCGTTACCATTGTCGTAACGATGGTCATCTTTGTGATCAGGAACCACCCACGAGCACCCGGTATAACTGCCGCCGCCACAACCCTCCATGAAGCTAGCCACATCGGAAAGATATCTCAGGCATATATGTTAGAAATTCCCCCGCCACAACCCTCCATGAAGCTAGCCACATCGGATTCCGGCCCGGTGAGTTGTTGAACATTCTCCCTAAACTTAGAAGCACAAATTGTAAACTTGGAGTATTTACAAGATAGACAATAAAACAGAAGCCATGAGAAGAGCCATTAGAGTATGAGGCATTAAATACTCTGTAACAATTAGAATCCTAAAAATTTCATTGGGTTTGACAATAATTTCCTGAACACCACGAATCAAATTTCAAAATCACGAATCAATTATTTTTAGTTTAAGTACAAAGAAATGTGAAATCAACTCAATTACACACTAATAATTCTCAAATAAACATAATTACACACCAATAAAGCTGAAATCATCAAGGGTACAAGAAACTAAGAAACCCTAATAATGAAAATTATAWATTATACCTTGGCAGATTYTGCTAGTTGGTAGTGATGGAGATGACGAGCTGCAATAGCAATGATGATGAGAGCAACAACAACCATTGCGACGAGATCYAGCYGCYGCCGCCACTTTGACAAGGAGATCAAGCAGRAGTAGCACGACGTTAGATGGGTCAACAACCGTCGTGGGTGCAGRGATGACAAGGACCGTCGTGAATGCASCGATGACGAGGACAATCGTGGGTGACAGACAGCTTTGGAGAAGAGGCCACCATGGCTGGGATGCTGAGTTGCCTGAGTAGAAGTGTCGTGCATTTATTTTCTTTGGAGTGTTTTCCTTTATTTCCTTAAAACTAAATGGTTGAAATGTTTTAGTTGGAGGTATGAGAAGTGAGTACTAGTACTAGTTTTAGTTGGAGTAATTGTAACAACCTTTTGTTCCTGTTCAAGGAACTTACAAAGAATACAATGGAAAATTAGGGTGAGTAAAAATGACTGGGGATGACAGCTGGCACGCACGTGCTTCCGTCAATTGTCCTGAAAATGGACACTGGTCTCTTCCGGCTAACCTGCAAAACAAGCAAAGGTGACTAACCCGGGGGATCTTTGGGAAAAGCCCCTCCGATGCTMAAGTCAGCAAAGAGACCTAACTGAAGGTCGAGCAAGCTAGATGTAGGCACTAGACTATACTCGATGGGTTCAGAATTAGATACCTGGAGTGGGCTCACCAACTCCCTTTTTATAGGGTTTGGCGAGGTTGATTGTTGGTGTTTTTCCCAATGTGGGACAGAAGTTTGTTATATGTCAGACTTTGTCGCGTACCCCATTGAGGGTGCCCTTATTCTGTAAGTACGTGGGGCCCACATGTCTCCTTTCTTTGGGTTAAGGTGGGACCTACTAGGTGCCACGTGGCGCTTGGCCATTGGGCAGGGACAATTAGCCCCACGCTTGATACTTATACCGAGGACCGAGGGAGGTTAGGTGTCAAGCGGAACCATGCTCAACCTTCCCGGTCTGGTTATGCGCCTCTTGAGCCTACAAGGCTGAAGGTACCCGGTTAGGGATTTAATCAAGAAGCCGGTTAGGCCACTTGTTCGGAGGTCACCGACCAACGATCGTGCCGAGACGGTGTTCCCTATGAGAGAATGACACCTAGGCGGTGATTTGATTTTTTGATTCAAGTGTAGTCCCTCAGTGAGGGGGCTAATACTTCTCGGGCTGTTGCCCGACGAGGGGGGCTAATAAGCCCCATGATGCTTCAACACCCGAGGGCTAATGAGCCCCGAGGGACTAATAGTCCTCTAATATCCGTCGAATGCCGAGGGGCTAATAAGCCCCAAGATGGCTGAATATGGAGCCTCGGCGGTGTGTGCCCAGTCAGGTTCAGGCTCATCAGACCCGGGAAAGGATAATTTACACCTTGGACCCCGAGGAATGTAACCTCGGGAAATGAAGGTCTTTTCTTTGGATCCCGAGGGTGCTAGCCCCGGGAAAGGAGAATTATTCCGTGGATCCCGAGGGTGTTTGCCCCGGGAAAGGAGAGTATACTCCTTTGTTCCCGAGGGCGCCAGCCCCGAGAAAAGGAGGTCGTTTCCTTGGATCCCGAGGATGTTATCCCCAGGAAAGGAGAAGTATTCCTTCGATTCCGAGGGTATCAGCCCCGGGAAAGGAGGGTGTGTTCCTTGGATCCCGAGGGTACTAGCCCCGGGAAAGGAGGGTTTACCTTGGATCCCGAGGGCTCCAACCCCGGAAAAAGAGAGTTTACCCCTTGGATCCCGAGGGTGCTAACCCCGGGAAATGAGAGGTTACTCCTTGGATCTCGAGGGTACCAGCCCCGAGAAAGGAGGGTTTACTCCTTGGATCCCGAGGGTTCCAGCCCCGGGAAAGGAGAGTTTATTCCTTGCATCCCGAGGGTGCCAGCCCCGGGAAAGGAGGGTTTACTCCTTGGATCCCGAGGGTTCCAGCCCCGGGAAAGGAGAGTTTATTCCTTGGATCCTGAGGATGCCAGCCCCGGGAAAGGAGGGGTTTACTCCTTGGATCCCGAGGGTTCCAGCCCCGGGAAAGGAGAGTTTATTCCTTGGATCTTGAGGGTGCCAGCCCCGGGGAAGGAGGGTTCACTTCTTGAATTCCGATGGTGTAAGTCTCGGGAGATGAGGATTTTAAGTGGAAATGAAGAAGGGTAATTTGTGTCTTGGTTTTGCACAAGTGTCAAAGCTCGGGAAGGGTGATTTTCCTTCTTTCGAAGAGGGGTGATGAATCTGGTCACCTTCCTTTGTCGTTTATCATTAATGGTAACGTGTGACGTGTCATGGTAACTGTTCATCATCTGTTGGTATATAGTAATAACTTTCCTTTCATTTTTCACACTTTCCATCCCAAAACTCCATTTCTCTCTCCAAAAGATTTACTCTCTTCTCTCTCTAGAGATTTGCTCTCCCTTCTCTCTAAAGATTTCTTTCTCTCTCTAAAGGAATTTCTTTGAAGTCATTTCTCTCGGGGCAACAATGCTCTGTCGAGGTCTTTGGAGTCACTGAGGAAGTACTTCTCCCCCTAGCTTTCCCGACTTAAGGTACGTAAACCCTTCTGACCTTCTTGACTTAGGTATTTTTGCATGTTGTATGATGGCTAATTTACCATCCGAGTCTGACTTTGATAATAGTATGGTATATTCCCCGTCCCAAGGTTTAGTGTTTTCCGACTTGAACCTTAGTATTAGTGTAGCTTCTGATGATCTCCCCGAGTTAGAGACCGTTAATGACTTGCTAGGATCTGACTTAGATGATATGCCTGAGCTTGAGCTGATAGATGACATGCTTGAACTCGAGCCCGAGCCTATATATATTCCATTAGAATTAGAATCTGTAGATATCCCTTCTGCACCGGCTGTAGTGGATGAACCCCCGGTGCAAGAGTATGTGTATTACCTTGTTGATGGGATCCCGTATTTAGATAATTCCATCTTGCCCGATGGTGCCACCATCCCTAGTGTAGTGCATGACCAACATATATTAGATGGCATCCCGATTCAGACTCCACCCCTGACCCTCGAGCCCGAGGGAGAAGAGTTAGAGGGAGTTCTCCGACCTTGGGCAATCACTGTGTGTAGGAATAAGGGGAATGATTGTGCCCAATTTCGTTGAAAATTTTTAGATAATACGGTGACTTATAAAATTGACAGAATGGCTGGAGCTTCCACATCGGATCACGATGTCCCGGACAACGAGAGAGGACCGGGTTTTTTCTTCATCGAAAAACACTATCAGTAGCAGGTACTGAAGGAGCTGCATTTCTAGGAGAGCACGAGGTATTACCTATCCCCTCCGTATCGGTACATTGCCCCGGAGTTTGATCAGTCGATCATCTCCCCTCCCCCAGGCACAGTGGGCATTTACCGAGGCCACTTGGAGATGGGTCTTCGGTTCCCACTCGACCCTTTCAGTCCCGTCATTTTAGATAATTACAATCTCGCCCTTCACAACTTGATGCCCAATTCCATCGCCAACATCGTCTCTTTCCTATCCATCTGTAACTGGATGCAAAAACCTCCGACCCTGACGCTGTTTCGAAACATCTTTAAACTGTCTGAATGTCAGGGGGAGCTTTATGGTCGAGGATGGTGGATCTTCCAATGTCGAAATCCGTACAAGGTACTAGGCAGGACCCGATCAAGCTGGAAGGGTTTTCGAAGAGAATTCTTGTTCGTTTACAGGCCTATGGCCTGGGATTTTCCCCGAGTTAGGACACTTAACCGTCCTAACTTGATTTTAAATTATAATGTTCCACCTATGAATACATCTGAAGGTGTGATGGCCTTCTACTTTCCGAGGGAGAAGCTATGGGCAAACAAGGAACCTTATGCTCTTCCCGACCTGATCAAGGACTGGCTACTCGACTGTGACATCTTGCAGAATGAGCACTATTTGGCTATGTGCCGTCTGAGTCAGAAGATGTCGCCCGGTAGGGTCCTTCTTGGGGTTTCCCGATGCTTAAGACTTGTAATTATGCTTTTGTTTCGTTCATTTAAATAAACTCTGACCTTTTTGTCAATGCAGAGGCTGGTCAATTCGGCAACCTGGAGATGGTTGGAGTCATTGATGCAACGGAGTTCTTGTTCGCTGGCTTTACCGACGAGATGCAGTAGGGCAACCTCTCGATTCCGGGTGCTCCTGATGTAAGTCTTGGATTGCCTTCTTTTCATGAGTCATAATACTTAGCTGATTTCTTCTGATACCCTTTGTTTTGTAGAATTCGAAGAAGAATCTATCTTTGGAGATGGAGGGCGTTCGTGAAACTAACCCTGATCAGGAGCACCCCCTCGTTCCTCCCCCCGGACCTATCCTGGTGGATAATTTTGAGAACTTTGACCCGAGTCTCAACATTGATCCATCTGACGATGTAGCCACCCCGTCTCAGAGGAAAAGGCCTCGGCGGGAATCGGAGACTGGCCCTGTAGTTCCCCTTACTCAGCTGGATGATAGGGGGAAGCAGAAGAGGGCCCAGTCCTCTCTTAAGGAGGTGGTACACCTGGAGGATGTCTCGGAGCTGATGAAGGACGAGGCTCGGGCTCGAGAGACGGAGGAACTGCAGAAGGCTTGGCTGGAGGTATGACTTTCTTCCCGATGCAGTAGACTTGTGATTTTTATCCTCTTTATTGCATAACTAACATAAATCAATTTCTGCAGCTGACTGTCTGCATGCATTCCTTGTCACTGCACCATAGGGCTAACCAGAAGTCCTTGGCTCGGAAGACGAACGTCATCCAAGAAAAAGACAAGGAGCTACTGGCCCTGTAGGAGAAAAAAGGCTGAGCTGGAGAAGTGGAAGGATGCCCGCCTGGAGCTTGACCAGGAATGCACTGCAGCCAAGACTTTGGCTGAGAAGAGGGGGAAGACCATCGAAAGGAGGAACGCCACCATCGAGGGCCTCAACAAGTCTCTCGAAGAGGAGAGGAAGAAGCTGGCTGAAGGTGGAAAGGCAATGGTTGATGCCTGGTTTGCGACTCCCGAGGGCCAAAAATACAAGATCCAACTGGGTCGGGAGTCCTTCCAAACTGGCGTTGACCATGCTATGGGCAAGCTTGAGTTGGCTGTTTCAGCTGTCGTACCGGGGCAATGGCTTGCACTGCGCCAGAAATGCGATGAGTTGCTGGCCGCAGAGCTTGCAGCCTTACAAGAGAGGAGGTCTAAGGCCTCGGCCCAACTCCGCCAAGAAGCTGCTGCTGCTTCCACTTCTGCTGTCGTTGCTGCCGCTGGTTCTTCAGGCCCGGGGGAGACTGAGGCTGGTCAGGGCTCGGGTCACTCTGCTCAGGCAAAGGAGCCAGAGGATGGTCAAGAAAACACTGCCAGTTCTCCTGAGTAGCCTCCTTCAGCTTTTTATTTATCGCTTTTCTCTTGCTGGTCATGTTCTGACCAAAATCAGTTGTAATATTTTGAATTTTTCTAAGTTATTGGTCGGTGCAGATTCCCGGCCTTTGTAATCGAATATTTGCCAGCTGAGTCTGGTTTTAATTTATGAATATTTAACTTGCCAGCCGAGTCTGGTTTTTATGAAATTTCACTTAGGCTTGCATATCCCGAGTGTTCACACTTATCTTTATTTCTATCTTTCGCTTGCTTGTTTTTTGTTTGCCTTTTTCTCGAGGGTTGGCATGTGCACCTTTGCTCTTCAATGGGGTGCCTCCGAGGCTAGTTTGCCCCGAAGTTGAGCATGCCATTTCCCGAGGGTACACACTTGCATGAAAAAGATATAATATGCGCAAAAAGGAAGACTTTTATTAATGCTTTCATTACAACGAGTGCTAGTCATAGCAAGGCTGACTGAGCAATGCTCGATCAGGGATCCAGTGAGGAAGACCTGACCAAGTGCTTTGTCGTGTTACAGCATTTACTTAAAACGAAAATTAAAAATTAACAAGTCTTTACCTTCAGATGTAGTATTTACGCAAGTTGTCTGCATTCCATGGCCGAGGGAGGGCCTTACCATCGGTATCCTTGAGTCTGTAAGTTCCGGGTCTGACCATCTTTGTAACCCGATAAGGGCCTTCCCAGTTAGGGTTGAGCTTGCCCAACATGTTCTCCCGACTTGTCGCCTCGAATCGACGTAAAACCCAATCTCCTACCTGGATCTCCTGAGTTTTAACTCGCTGGTTGAAATATCTTGTGATTTTTTGCTTATAAAAGATGGATTTTAACAATGCATTACCCCAAGTCTCAAGCAGCAGGTCGAGGTCGATCTTCTTATATTCTTCGTTTTGGTCATGATCGTAGAATGTGACCCGAGGAGAAGGTATCCCGACTTACGCAGGTAGGACTGCTTCACTACCATACACCAAGGAGAATGGTGTGTGTCCCGTGGCTTCCTTGGTCGTAGTACGAGCCGACCACAGGACCTCGAGAAGTTCATCGACCCAAGTACCTTTGGATCCTTCTAATTTAGTTTCAATTCCCCGGAGGATGACCTTATTAGCAGCCTCTGCTTCTCCATTAGTCAAAGGTTTGTCCACTGAAGTTGCTCGAATGTTGATGCCGAATCGAGCGCAGTATTCCTTTGTGGTCTCACTGACGAACTGCCTCCCGTTGTCTGTTACAAGGACCCGAGGTATTCCAAACCGAGTGATGATGTTCCTTCAGATGAACTGCTGAATCTGCTTTTCAGTGATAGTCGCCAAAGGCTTGGCTTCTATCCACTTGGTAAAGTAGTCCACTGCAACGATAAGGAACTTACGCTGCCCCTTGGCTTGGGGAAAAGGTCCTAACAGATCCATGCCCCACTTGTCGAACGACAAAGTGGGTAGGATGGCTGATAGCTGATTAGCAAGACGGTGAGGCATCGAGTCATTCTTTTGGCATTTTTCACATTTCTGAATCAAGTTTTGAGCCTCTTGCTTGAGCATAGGCCAGTAGTATCATGCCCGAAGGACTTTACCTGCCATGGTTCTTGCCCCTTGATGACTGCCACAAGCCCCTTCATGAATTACCCGGAGGATGTAATCCCCTTCGTCCGGCGTCACGCACCGAAGCAAAGGATGGGTATAGGACTTCTTGTACAGCCTTCCTTCGTACCATTCGAACCATCGAGCCTGAGTCCTGACCCTGTCGGCTTGTTTGGGATCGTCAGGAAGTTGCTCATCCCGAAGGTATCGAATTATCTGGTCCATCCATGTAGTCCCCCGATCTAGGGGCATGGTGGACTGTTCATTAATGCTGGGCTCTTTCAAGACTTCCCAAGTGATGGTCCGAGGTTCAAGAGATTCGGCCGAGCTAGCTAACCGAGACAGCGCATCGGCCTGATTGTTTTCAGACCGAGGAATGTGACTTATGGAGAAGTGTTTGAATTTCTGGGAGAGCTCACGTACCTTATTTAAATACATTTTCATCCCATCCTCCTTGGCTTCGAATTCTCCTTTGATTTTCCCCACGACTAGTTGTAAGTCTGACTTGATTTTCAAAGAATTAGCCCCGGCAACTATGCACATCTTTATTCCAAGGATAACTGCTTCGTATTAAGTTTCATTGTTCGAGGCAGAGAAACCGAACTTGACTACATATTCAAGCTTGTCCCCGTTGTCCGTCTTTATTAGAATGCCTGCTCCATTCCCATCTTTGGTAGCTGAGTCATCCACGTACACCTACCAGCCTTCGGTCTCAGTCGCCGTGGTGGGTCTGTTTGTGCATTCGACAATGAAGTCTGCCAATGCCTGGGCTTTGGTTGCACGTCTGGGCTCATACTCCAACCCATAATCTGCCAGCTGATCTGACCATTCTGTCATTCGTGTCGAGTGATTTCTTCCTTCGATAACCTTTCTGATTGGCTGTCCGGTTAGGATCTTGATGGGATGGGCATGGAAGTAAGGCTTGAGCTTCCGACTAGCTACAACAAGAGCATACACCATTTTCTCGATTTCGAAGTATCGAGACTCAGCCCCTCTATAAGCATGACTTACAAAGTATACCGAATGCTGGGTCTTGTCTCTTTCGGTGATGAGGACTGCGCTCAACGCATAGTCCGAGATTGCCAAGTATAGGAAGAGTGGTTCCCTCYGCAAGGGGGAAACCAACTTCGGCAGACTGGACAGGTGTTGCTTAAGTTGTTGAAAGGCTGCCTCCGCCTCTTCATCCCAGCTGAACGAGGACCTTTTCAATGTTTTGAAGAAGGCCAAACTTTTGTCTGCTGACCTGGATAAGAATCGACCCAAGGCTGTCATACATCCTATGAGCCTTTGGACTTCCTTGACCGACCTTGGGGATTCCATGTTGATGATTGCCTGGATCTTATCAGGGTTGGCCTCGATGCCCCTCTCGTTGACTAAGAACCCGAGGCATTTACCTCCTCGAACACCGAACACGCACTTCTTGGGATTGAGCTTCGTGCTGTACTTCCTGAGGGATGAGAATGCTTCCCTGAGGTCCGATACATGATCTTCTGTCTTTCGGCTTTTGACTATCATGTCATCGACATATATTTCCACATTTCTCCCGATTTGTCCTTCGAAGATCTTGTCCACCAGCCTTTGGTAAGTGGCTCCTGCGTTCTTGAGGCCGAATGGCATTACCTTATAGCAATAGACCCCTTGCCGAGTGATGAAGGCAGTATGGGGTTGATCTTCTTCTGCCATCGGGATCTGATGATAACCTGCATTGGCATCCATGAAGCTGAATAGAGCATGTCCCGCAGTAGAGTCGACCAAGGCYTCGATCTTCGGCAGAGGGTAGTCGTCCTTCGGGCATGCCTTGTTGAGATCAGTGAAATCKACGCACATGCYCCATGTCCCGTTTGGCTTCTTGACTAGCACTACGTTGGCCAACCAATCTGAGTATTGACATTCCCGAATGAAACCTGCTTCAAGCAACTTCTTAATCTCCAAGGCTGCTGCCTCACTCCTCTCTTGCCCCTAATGTCTGAGCTTTTGTTTGACAGTCCGATGCCCCTCCTTGATGTTGAGTTTGTGTACCATGACTGAAGGGTCAATCCCGGGCATCTCTGTGGCATCAAATGCAAAGACATCACGAAATTCCTTAAGTGTTGAGACAATTAGCTCCCAAGTCTTTGGTGCAAGTGACTTCCCGACCTGGACGGTGTGTGTCGGGTCAACATCAATCTGTACTTCCTCGTTGGCTTCCGCAGGCTGAGTCCGATTATATCGTTTGACGTTTTCGCTGAGATATACATCCAGCCCGGTGAGGGCTTCCTTCTTCGGGGGGTCCTTCCGCTTTTGCCCCACTGAAGGCTCAGGGTCGGCATTGCGGAGGCTATTGACATAACACTCCCTGGCAGAGCGTTGATTGCCATATAGCCGACCAACAGTTCCCGAATCTGTTTCATACTGCAATAACAATTGATAAGTTGATATAGAAGCTTTTACCCGATTGAGAGTAGGTCTGCCGAGAATGATATTGTAGGGGAGGTCCATATCGACGACTATGAAGTACAACTGAGCCGAGCGGGCCAGGTCCTTCTCCCCGAGCCTTACTGGCAGCTTGATGATTCCCTCTGGGTACGTTCTTTTTCCACCGAAGCCGACCAAGGGATGTTCTGAAGCGATGAGGTCGGACTTAGAATACTTTAGCTTTTGTAAACAGTCGAAGGTGATAATGTCTGGGGAACTGTCGCTATCAACAAGCACTCGCTTCACCCGAGCATTGAAAACCTTGATTTCGACAACCAGAGGATCATCATGAGGGAGGGCAATAGGCTTGGCAGAATGCTCGTCGAAGACCATCGATGGGCAGCTAGGAGGTACCTCGCCACCGACCTTCAACACCTGATGAGTGAGTTCCTCCAAATGGCGTTTCCTGCCCCGATTGCTGGGCCCTCCTGAGGCATTACCGCCTGATATCACATTCACAGTATTCATAGTTTCATTGCTGGCAGTGGGTTGATCCTCCTTCCGCCGAGTTTGGCTCTGGTCTTTGGTATCCTTCTTGCGGAGATACCGATTTAGCTTACCCTCATTTGCCAAGTGATCAATGGCTTGTTTCAATTCCCGACAGTCTCGGGTGGTGTGTCCACATTCCCGATGGTACTCACACCAGAGGTTCCTGTTCCGCCGGTTAGGCGTAGTTCGGATGGGAACAGGCTTCGGCAGTATATCCAGGGGCTTGATGTCTAGGAAAATGTCTCTCTTGTTTGTATTATAACGAGGGTCATCCCCTCCATCCCTGAGCTTGGGCTTCTTGCCCTGAGTGGGATCACTCCTGTTTGAATATTGTAATTGATATCTACAAAATGTAGGTATCTACAAAAGCCTTCACTTTGGTTGAGTTTGTAAAGACGACAGTTTCTTAAAATGAAAGCCAAAGTACCCAATACTTGCAAAACAAATGTGTTAGTTTTGGCTGCACTTGTGGTTGCTATTAATTATGACACCTATTATTGTGTCGGGGCTATCGGAACACATTTAGTATGACACCTATTATTGTGTCGGGGCTACCGCGACGGGCTAAAGGCGACACAATAGGCCATTTTCAAGCGATGCGAAAGGGTGAATTTTTAGTATTGTCTTATTTCTTTCCTATTTCTGTCTTTTTGTGTGTTTTCGACATGATTTTACTACCTTTTTTGCTAGATTTCCACCTTGTATAGTTTTGTGGAGTTTTACTGGTTTTCAATGGTTTTTGTAGGTTTTTACGTTTTTTTCTCCTCATTTCTATTCTTATGCCCTCAATTGCAAGTGTTGTAAGTAGTTACAAGTTGTCTCGAAGTGAATTTGCTGGGTTTTTGTGTGTTTACAAGTTAGCATGCTTTGATTTTCAAGGGTTGTTCTTAAGAGTTTGATTTTTGTACCCTAACACCTTCTTCGACRCACATCTTTCTACAAATTTTGAATTTGCAGGTGCAACGTTTTGCATTGCAAACTAGATGCCTATAACTTTCCAACGATATATTATAAGCTGCATTCCGAGCACCGAGCACGAAGTTATGGTCGTTCGAAATTGAGCCTCCAGAAGCTAGAGCGTGCTAGCCCACACTCGCCAACTTCTGGCGTGCATGCGCCACTAGTGGCCCAAAACCCCCTGCAGAGAGAAATTTTGGTGCGTTCTCACCACCTTGGAGCTACACATGCCCTACACCCGCTCCATACGCACCAACTGCAAACCATTTTTCCAGAAAGTTTGGCGCGCATGTGCCACCTAGGGGTCTGCACTAGCCCCGCACGCTCTGCCTATGCCCGCATGCACCTCGCCCTCTCCCTACATGCGATAACTGCAGCCTCCATTCCAGAAAGTTTGGCGCGTGCTCGCCACGCACCACCTGTCCTCCCCTCGCATGCTCCAAGTCATTGACTAGTCGTTGACTCATCTTTGACCATTGACTTTGGTTGACTTTCTGGGAAAGCTTGAGGTTATTTTACACATGTTATATTAGTAATGACATACTTGTAATTATTTAGAAAACTTGTAATAGGCGATATAAAGAGTATTGTGGGGGTATTTAGAAAACTTGTAATAGGCGATATAAAGAGCATTGTGAGGAGAGAGAAAAGMAGYTAGAAAATTAGAAAGAAACAAGTTTACATTAGAATTTCATTTTTGTTTTAGAATAAAAAAATTTTGATTTATCTTTCAATTCAATCATCTTCTTCATTTTGTTCCTTCATTTTGTTCTTTAGAGGAGAAAGACAACTCCATTAGTTTTCTTTATTGATTTACATGTAGAATTTTCATTTCTTGTCCAAATTTGCAAGTCTTATATCAAATTCATTCACTTTTGGAGGTGAGTTCAATGGTAGCATTATTTTTTATTTTCATGTGTTTAGAGTACTTTCTTTGCAATTTTTTTTTTTTTTTTGTAGATTTTATGGATCTTTTTCTTGAGTTTGGATTTTTGTTTCTTTTGTGCATAGATTGAATCTCGAGTTGTTTGTGATTCTTTTGATATACTTTTTGTTGATTTTGGTCGTGATTAGAAGTAGATATTAAAAAACCTATTATTGCTTTCGTACTTGTGAATTCATGGCTCGTCCTTTGTTTTCTAGCATTTATTTTGTTAATTTCTTGTTCTTAAGGATGATTTGTGAGTAGTTTGCTTAGCCTACGTAGCTAGCTTGGGAGCCCAACCATGATTGATTCATGCCAAAGTGATATTTTAACTCAATTAAACATCTATTTTTCCCGTAATTTGTGGCTTCTTGATCATATTTAGAATTGGAATTGGCCACCCGAAGCTTCATGTGTGAAAGATTGCTCTTTTCAATCCATTCAAGAGATTGGTGGTTTGTTAAGGGTTGATAGCTTAATTGATTTCATGACTTGACCTTGTTAGGGTTAGAAGGGGACTTCAACTTCAACTTGAGCTTGGCTTGGTATGGTTGGATGACTTGCGAGACAATTCCATCCACTTTCCTAAGCTAGAGTCACAATTGCAATTATATTGAATTGAGGAAACCTTGTGAGATTAGCATTGATCATGTTTGTTGTTGGGCCACCAAGGGATCCTAGGTGTTTTGTCTCTTTATTTTACAACTTTAATCTCCTAGTTCTTAGTAGCTTTAGTTCTTACAAAACCCTCGAAATTGATTTCACACCCCCAAATCCTTGTAATCCCAGCTTAAGCAATACTTAGCCTCTTTGTGGTTCGACTTGGACTTGCCAACTATACTAAGTGTAATTGTTTGTTCAAATATAAATTTTTGTTTGAGTGATTGTCTAAGTGTAAATCCAATGACACACTAAAGACATCCCGTCAGTATTAACCCATATAACACAAAGACCCAACATAAAAGGCAACGACAATTAAGCCAATTAARTAAMTAAAGCCCAAGGCTCAACGYAAGCAAGRAGTGACCCAWAACCTATAAATACTAGGCCAAAGGGTCCAATATAAGCTAAGAAATTCAATTCRAAAAGGGGMAATGCTATTTGAAGTCGRAAACGACGTKAAACGAAGTCYKATTTTCAACCAAACTTCCGTTATTACCCTTGCCCAAAAAATACCCACCACCATGCAYCRACCATGCAACCACCATGATGCCCAAATCGGGCGGCCCATCCAAGGGTGCCTCGCGTAATTTGGGCATCGTTTCTTATATGAAGTCACAAATGCAATTGGCCGCCCAACCTAGGCGAGGGGCCCCTCGCCTAGGTTGGGCGGCCAATGGCATTTGTGACTTAAAAAAAATTGCTACTGGTGTTTGATCTTGTTTATGATGCATGCTTGCTCAATACAATTTCCACTTTAATTGTTGAATATATGGCTTTATTATGGTACTAGTAGTACTATATCTACACTATAATTGATGTAGTTTAGTTGTGGAAATTTGTCGCAAAATGCTATCGATCGCTTTCCTCTCATGCATGTAGACAGTGAGTAATTGATCTTGTTAATGCTTGTTAGTTTGCTGCTGTTGGTTAATGGGTTTCAATTTGTTGCTGGTTTCTTGCTAATCTTATCCATTGAGTCTTGTTGATGTTGGCTTGCTGCTGCTGGTGGGTGAAGGGTGGTGGTGGGTGGTTAGGGAGGGGAGAAGAGGAAGGGCAAATTAGTCCGTTCACATAAAAATGCTACTTCGTTTTAAGTCATTTGCAACTTCGAATAGCATTTCAGTTCTAAAAACACTCAAATCAAATTAAGAACATTTGCTTGGGAAAACCTCTGAGATATTAATAATTTACTCTTTTTACTGTAAATTTAAGGATCGATAAGAAATCAAACCAAGCTTTCCAACTCAATCAATATCCAAATTTGGATCATAGTATTTCACCCGTAATACAAGTTGTTAAAAGCTAGATTAATGATGAGCGAATATATTTGAACATATAGGTAAGCCTATTTGAGCATATCATCGTGTATTTTTGGGACCATGGTAGGATAATAAACTAATGTACCCTTAAATTGATAAAGACAACTCATGCTTAGAAGCTTAACAATTTGCAATAATAATTATTTCATACCGCATATTGACAATTTGATTAGATCAAACAAACTAATTAACAAGATAATTAAAGATAGAAAGAAAAATTGTGAGAAAGCACAACTTGTTAAAATTAAAACAACGTAATGATAATTCTTTTTAAAAAACATATAACCACCTAATAACCACGTAATAACTGATAAATTTATTTTAAAAAATTTGAAATGTAGCTAAAATTTTGATCAAATAACTCTAAATTAAGAACATTTGCTAGCTTTATATGTGCATGTAGTTGATGACATAAATAAGACTCAATTATAATTACCAGAAGGCAAATTGATTGGAGCACCAAATTAAGAGAAGTAAGAGTAAACAATCAATATTTTGTGGCAGGGGTGATGAAGGCGACCAAATATAGTGTGATTCTCTTGCTTATCTTTGTGGTCGTCATCGCTAATGTGATGGTAGCTACTGGTAAGTGCGCTAAGGTTGGGGAGACTTGCAGAAAACTAGTACCCCCTTATTGTTGTCCGGGCTCCTCTTGCCAGAACGGGCCTTACCTCGTTCCCTTCAGATGTCGATAATAGACCTCCGACCAAGCTATTGCTTCAGCTTGATGTTAATTTATGTTTCAATTTCTAATCACTAATCAACAAAAGAGTTTATTTTCCTATTTATATCATTTTATGAGTATAATTAAATAAATGA
The DNA here is from genome assembly GCA_008642245.1 of Bassia scoparia. NCBI lineage: Eukaryota > Viridiplantae > Streptophyta > Magnoliopsida > Caryophyllales > Amaranthaceae > Bassia > Bassia scoparia. The sequence continues at coordinate 30,104 of SNQN01005255.1, read as the reverse complement.
GCTTTTTTTAAAATTGTGTTGATGCCCGACATTGCACGGGCTACTCTCTATTTCTCACTATGTATTGATCATCTTTTAATTTATAAGAATATATGCATTAAATAATGAGTTTTTTTTAACTCCCTCTGTCTTCTTTTAATTGTACAATATATCTTGTTTTCGTAGATATAAAAAATAGTATAACCATAATGTCGAAAATAGTTGACTAAGGTTTTTTTCAGATTCGACTAAATATGTAGAAAAAGAGTATTAACTTTTTATAATTTTCAAAAATATACAATTTGAGTCATTAATGGGAAATTGAATTTTGAAGAGTATGCGAAAAGATAGACAATATATTATTTATAATAAGCAAGTGTGGAGTATTATTTATATTCTTCTACTTAATTTTATAATAAGCAAGTGTTATATGTTTGATTAGGTGAGGGGTTATCTTTGTAATTTACAAACCTTATTTTATATATTGATTATGATTTCACTACATAATGGAAATAATCAAAATTATGACATATGTATTAATTAATAACAATATTTCCCTATGACGTCCCTTTTAAGAAAATATTATCCTYTGGTGGTGTTGTATGTGCAAAAAATATTAAGAGAATCATAAAAATGAAGAAGACTAGAAACCATGTTTTTGAATAGGAAATAATGCCCACTAGATAATGGTAAAAACAGAATCAAGAAATTACCACAAAAATGTTGACCACAAGATAAAGGTAATAYAGGAATCAAGAAATTATTACAAAAATACTTACTTGTTTTAACCCATATTCCTCTTTTCTACTATAGCTAAGGATATCTAWAGACAAGCAAAAGCGTCTCCCAAATTGAATAGCCAATGAGAAAAAGTACGACATTTTGAAATAGATTTTATTCCAGAAGTTGTTAAAAAACCAATAAACCACACCATTTGCGCAAGTCAAATAAATTTTTACTTTGAAATCATATGTCGAGGGCCCAATAATAAACGGAAAATATTTATTTTAATTATTTTCTATTTTTAGTCCATTTTTCTTAACAAAATGATTTTTTAAAATTAATTATAAAGGTCATTTCTAAGATTTTTATTCTCATCTGATTTCTCTAATTTTTTGAGTTTGCCAGTGTTTCTAAATATTTTTTCTGATTTTTCTATGTTTTTCTATGATTTTTATAATTTTACGAAATAATTTTCGAAAATAAATAAATTCAAAAATTCTAAGAGAAATCCGGAAAATTCAGGAATGATCCAGATTATTCTAGAAGGTTAATGTTGAGCTCCAAGCAAGCCAAAATTGGATAAAGGATATTCTCGGAACTTACATTAGATTCGAAAAATACGGATACGAATTATCGAGCGAAAGATTGTATTCACGGATAATTGACTTGGCTGCCACGTCACACAACCATATATACGATTGGTATGACCACATATACGAGTGGCATGACCATATATATATATATATATATATATATAGTCCCCATACCGTATATTAACAGTTGACAATCTATGTATACAATTCTTCTTCTATCTATCTTTTCCCAAAACACTTATATATACATGCTCTCGGTGTTTATTCTAACCTCAACGAAAACTTTTGTACAACATGATATTCAAATCTATKTCACACACAAATAAATAACAAAAACATAAATCACTCACAATACCAAGATTCTGGATTTCGTTGCAACTTTCGGAGTCGTTTTTTTGCGAATCTACATCCAAATTCTAAGGCTGTTCAATCTAACTTTCTTTTCTTTTATTATTATTTTTGATTTATTTTCAATCGCTTTTGCTTTATCGCAGTCATTTTAATTGTAATTGCCAATGCCAATGATCTCTTTTGTTGTGATAAGCAATTTAATTGGAAACAAAACTTCTGATACACTAATGTGGTGTATCTATATATCAAGCCCACAAACGAAATTGACATAGGACAAGGTCGATCAAGCACTGTGACTATGGTCGCCGTCATCGCCGCTGCAACTTCCCTTGCCTCTACTTCTTTGCAATTTTTCTATTGTGAGTTTTTAATCTTTTTATTAAGTTTCAATGAACCTCTATTTGAAGAGAAATATGCATACATTGATTTCCACGCCCCTTTTGTTTATTCTCAAACTTGCTTCCCTGCAATTTTCTGCTATTTTCTATTTACTAATAGTAATTTGTTATTGTTATAAAAAGGGTATGTATGATAGTATGTGACCATGCTTCTACAATTAATGTGCTTCTACTTCTATTATGTTGTTGACCTTGTTGTCATGTTCTGTTGCTTCTTAAAATGCAGTTTGGTAGTCGGTGTTGATGTGTTGTGAGATTAGGTTGTTTTGGGGCTGAGTTGAGGCTACAATTTCGGGGGATGGTTTAAGGGTCATGTGGTTTGGTGGTTTGTTATTGAGC
>SNQN01005255.1:4225-21923 GCA_008642245.1 Bassia scoparia | reverse complement strand
TCACCAACTCTCCATCTACAATCATCCACTTTGTGTCATATTGCTCCGAAAGCATCCAAATAGTTATAAAACTAGCGGAAAAGTTAGGAAACACAAACAAAGCGTTATAGAGTACAAAATGGACAATTAATCTAGTTAATGCCTAAAATGCAACTATATGGACTAAAATGCAACTAAATATGCAATTAAAATATGCCTAAAAACTCTATATGAATGCGACTCATCAAACTCCCCCAAGCTAAACTGTTGCTTGTCCTCAAGCAACAAAGACAAGATTCTCATAACTTAAGTATGCTTCACCCTAAAAAAGKAACATCGCTAAGTACTTGTGATCATATCCTRTCAATCAAATCATCCAATTGGCTSAATGCKTATCCAAAAGTAAAAAACCATTKAAGTGAAACCAAGCCTTATATAGAAAAAGAWCTAGGAATCAAGGAAAGAGTTCTCATCGGTGACACTTCTCTCTTTGTGGCGAGTATAAGATAAACTCGATTGCTCACCGCCCACAAATATGCAAAAGATGTGCATATGAATCCAATTTTGTGGCCTAGTAATACTAAAGGCACCCCCCAACTGAATCTCACTCATGTGTTTAGAAGGTAATAGTAACACTCAACCTACAAAAGTCGACTTGAACTGCAACACATACTCCCTAAACTTGGCAAGATACTAAATCAAGGAAACACATATAAATGCATGATTATCAAGAAGGTCTTTATTAAGCTTGTAATGGGACTTAGGTCAAAAGGTAGGAATGAGAAATGGAAATATGTACAGCTCATAAGTCATCTTTGGGGCAAGATCCTTAATAACATACCTAAAGTAGAAATATGATGAGACTACACCTACTTTTCCATTCCACTTCAAACGTTTGAAGTACCAAATCAACATGATAAGTGGAAAACACAGTATATATCATCACAAAGTTAATATAAGAGATTTAACAACTTTAAGGCGAATGTACATATACTAATAAAAGATTGAAACTGAATTTTTTTTTGTATTTTTTTTCTCTTTTTGTATATGATAGTTCATTCCCACTTCCTGAAAAACTGGGATTTTCGTATAAAAGAGATATGTATGTATATGAACACAAGTCGAAGTGTATGAACCAAGCGGATGTCAAGAATCAGAACAAGAGGCAGTAGTATGACTTGATTTTCTAAAAGAAGTTTTGTTAATTCTGATTCGATCTTTTATATGCATGGTCCTTTTTTGATATGAGGGCTGCACTTTACTAAGTTGTCATGCTATTTTGAAATAATAATGGTCCCAAAAACCGTTGCAAAGTTTGAATACAAAGCAGCCAGTTTGAATTGCAACACAGGTTACACAAAATGCGAAAGTCAACGTAGTAAATAAGGCAGGGTCAACGTGTTTCACCTGAAACAACCTGGTACAACGAGAATCTCCTGAAGTCACACAAATGCACCTGAAGTCATTGCTGACCTAGACTGATTTTGGGGATTCTGATCAACGAGGAATCTCCCTTGAAGAGTCAACGATGGCAATCTGGTTTTGTTGCATGCATTTGGACCTGATTCTGGGTTGATGAACCTGGACGATTGAGCCGGATTAATGTGTATCGGTTTAAAGGGTTATTAGCAGTATTAATCAAGTGTTATTAGCAGAATAAAAGTGGGGAATAATGGCAATTAAGGCGGCAGTTACTTAGTGAATGCAGCAGCTTAAATTAGCCGAGACAAGAGTTTAAATGTGTAACGTCTAAATTCAATTGGACGGTTACATGTCAATGCTGATTGAAAGAGTTGTTTGCTCGGTTAATTAGGGGAATCTTTGGAGCATAATGAGGCTGATTAAGGAGGAGACGTTACAAGCAATTAAGGGAATATTTCTGTCCAGCTTTGCATTCAAATGGGCGGTTACGAACTTGATTACTTGTAATTTTCTTAGCCGTGTGGATTAATATTTGTGGCTGTTTAGTTCCTTAATTTTATTTCCAATTTAATACTTAGTTAAAGTATATTTTTATTTAGTTTAATTAAGGGAATTATCTGATCGGTTGTGATCAATAATTTTCCAAGTTGTATTACCTAAAATACCTAGTTGATTAAGACTTATTATTTCGGCTAGGTTAGTTTTTCCTTTTTAGGAAGTTGAAAGGATGTAATATTATGGCTATATATAGCTAAATTCAGAAATACAAACACATCCAGAAATTTACAAACAAACTTGTTTTTACACTTGAACGTGTGCATGCTTTGCTAGGGTTTAGCTAAGTGTTTTCCAAGGTTGGACTTTGAAGAGCTTGAGTGTTGGTGAGAGTTCCCAATACTTTAGTTTGTGATTGTTGCTTAGGTTGAGAGTTCCCTAAACACAATTGCCCCAATCAAGTGAGTGAGAGTTCATCCTTGATATATCCTCAAGTTAAGGGTTGAGAGTTCCCCTAAACTTATCTTATTTTGATTCCTTGTTCGAGTCCAAATACAAACTGTCCATATTTTCTATTTGTGAACTTTTTGTCCAATTAGTTTACACATCACTGAAATAGCACACTCCAATGAGGAAAGAATCTAGGCCACCCAAATCAAATAATGAGCCAAACGACGACAACACATCACCCACCAACTAACCAAATACTCCCCCCAGCGAGACTTGGGTTAATCAATTTAGGCCAAAACGGTTTGTAATGTGGTTAATCATGAAAGAAAAGGTAAAGCTCGATCAAAATAAGGGATCAAGTGAAAAGTTTTGTCCTCTAAAAACAATGTTGCACAGCTCCTAACAAATGAGGTCCTTCTATCATGCTCATCATGCAAAAATACAGTTAACAAGACCAGTTCAAGCCAAGATTGAGATCAGTGACACACTAGAAACTAATCACATAAGAAGGAAACAATAATATATATATCAAGGCTCAAATCCTTACAAGTTATACTCTTCCTTGTTCCAAAAAATAGATGATAAGGCTCAGAGACACAAGTTTCAATTATAACAAGGAATCGGAAAAGAAACCAAGAGTCTACAATGATCAGTCTCAGCAATCACAAGTTTCCAAAAATTTTAACCATATTGCACAAGGAAGCAAACTCATCCAAGGAATTCAACAGAGACATTTAAGGGAGAATTAAACAAACTAAAACTAAGAAAAGCAATAAAATTTTATTGTTGCAAGTAAAATCCCACTCCTAGCGAGTGGTACAAACCATGCAACAATCCTAAGAAAGCAATAAAGAACTACACTAACAAAGCAAATAAAGATAAGTATCTATCCGTACCTTAAGCTAAATAAAACACAGTGTCCTCACTGTGCAAATGCAGATAACTAGAAGAAAGGGAAAGAAGAAGCTAACTCAATACAAGCTTCACCGACCAAAATTCGGGTTGCCTCCCGAAAAGCGATTATTTATGGTCGTAAGTTAGACCTTGCTTTTGCATATGCTCAAAGGGAGTTGGGGTTGTGGAAATTGATCTCTTCCACRAACCCAACTAAGTCGCCTTCATAGTAGTGCTTAAGACGTTGTCCGTTGACTTTGAACTTCTCACCCTTATTGTTTTGAAGCTCAACGAATTAGAACTTACTCACCATAGTGATCGTGAATGGACCGCTCCACCTAGACTTTAGCTTTCCATGAAAAAATCCGCAATCCAGAGTTTAACAATAACACTTTGTCACCCACTTGAAAGTCTTTCTTCACAATCCTTTTCTCGTCTCATCTTTTAAGCTTTTCCTTGTAAATCTTGGCACTATCATAAGCTCATAAACAGAATTCATCCAACTCATTCAATTGAAGAAGCCTTTTCTCCCCCGCAAGCTTTGCATCCATATTCAATTCCTTGATGGCCTAAAATTTTATATACTTTAGCTCCACTGGAAGATGACACGCTTTTCCATAAACCAACCGATACGTAGAGGTACCAATCGGAGTCTTAAAAGCTGTGAGGTATGCCCATAGCGTGTCACTCAACTTGCTACTCCAATCTTTTTTGGATCTTGCAACCATCTTCTAAAGGATGCATTTGATCTCTCTATTGGAGACCTCAACTTGGCTCCATATTTCTCAAGTAGTTTATCCAACCTCTTCTCAAGGAAATGGGATCCCCCATCACTAATTATAGCTCTAAAAACTCCAAATCTTGGAAAGATGATTTTCTTGAACAATTTCATCACAGTATTAGAGTCGGCATTTGGTGTGGAAATGGCTTCAACCCACTTGGACACATAGTCCACAGCTACCAAGATGAACCGATTCCCATGAGAGGAAGAGAATAATCCCATGTAATCAATGCCCCACACATCAAAAATCTCAACTTCTAGTATGGAATTTTGAGGCATCTCATGTCTTTTTTGATATGTTTCTAATTCTTTGACATGAATCACAAGACAATACAAAGGCTCTAGCATCCTTGAGTATAGMAGGCCAATACAAACCAGATTGAAGCACTTTGAACATAGTTTTAGAAGGTCCGACATGACCTCCATAAAGTGATGAGTGACAATGGTGCAAAACTCCATAGAATTCCCAATTTGGAATGCATTTGCGATAAAGACCGTCTGCACACTCACGAAAGAGATTAGGATCATCTCAGAAATACTTGCGAACATCATAGAGAAACCTTTTCTTTTGCTGATAAGAGAGATTAGGAGGTAAGACTCCTCCAACAATGTAATTGACATAATCAGCAAACCATGGAGAATTTACTGTAAAAACAAGCAAATGGTCATCAAGAAATGAGTCATCAATGGGAATAGACTCGTACTTTTCATCATTTCGGATCCTCGATAGGTGGTCAGCAACCACATTCTTTGCTCCCTTTTTTATCACGAATCTCAAGATCAAATTCTTGGAGCAACAAAATCCATCTAATGAGTTGAGGCTTGGCTTCCTTTTTTGAAAGGAGATACTTTACAATTGCATGATCGGTGTGGACAATAACTTTTGATCCAAGTAAATAAGACCGAAACTTATCTAAGGATATACAACAACTAATAACTCCTTCTTGGTCGTGGCATAGCTTCATCAAAGGTCTTACTATCATAATAGATGGCATGTAAAACCTTGTCTTTCCTCTGTCCTAACACGGCTCCAACTGCATAATTGCTTGCATCACACATTATCATCTCGAATGGAAGGTCTTAATAAGGAGATTGTATGATGGGTGCTTAAATTAAAAACTGTTTAATCCTGTTGAAAGACTTAAGACACTCATCAATAAAATCAAATTCAGAATCTTTCAAAAGCAATTGGGTTAGTGGCTTCGCAATTTTAGAAAAATCTTAAATAAACCTGCGATAAAAACCTGCATGACCCAAAAAGCTTCTTACCCCTTTAACATTCACTAGTGGAGGTAGCTGCTCAATTACCTGAATCTTAGCCTTATCTACCTTAATGCCACACTTAGAAATAAGAGATGGCRAAGTACCACTCCTTATTCAAAACGAGATTCACTTTCTCACATCTTATTAGCACTTTAGTCAAATTATCCAAACATGAATTAAAACTAGTACCATAGACACTAAAATCATCCATGAAGACTTCCATAATTGATTCTATGAACTTAGAAAAGATGCTCATCATGCATCGCTGAAAAGTAGCAGGGGCATTACAAAGACCAAATGGCATTCTGCAATATGCAAAAGTACCATATGGGCTTGTAAATGTAGTTTTCTCTCTATCATCTGGATGAATAGGGATTTGAAAGAATCTAGAGTATCCATCCAAATAACAGAAATACTTATGCCTAGCTAACCTTTCAAGCATTTGATCCAATGAAGGGAAGGGAAAAATGATCTTTCTTAGTGGCGACATTCAATTTTCTATAAACGATGCACATCCGCCAACCTATAACAACTCTAGTAGGGATAAGTTCATTTTTATCATTACAAACAACTGTAGTCCCACCTTTCTTGGGCACTACTTGATCACTGGACTTACCCATATAGAATCAGGAACAGAATAGATGATACCAGCATCAAGTAATTTCATCACCTCTTTCTTGACCACCTCCTGCATGTTAGGATTCAATCGATGTTGACCCTGTATGCATGGCTTATGATCTTCCTCTGAATGAATGCGATGCATGCAAAATCAGGACTAATACCAGTTCAGTCATCAATAGTGTAACCAATGGCCTTTTTATGACTCTTAAGCACATATAACAGTTTCTCAAGTTGGTCAGAAGTGAGATTAGAACTGATAATGACTTGATATAATTGCTTATCATCAAGAAAAGCATATTTAAAATTAGAGGGGAGGGGTTTCATTTTAGGTTGCTTTACCTCAGTGGCGGTACAAGCATGCTTAGGTAGCTCTAAGAACTTTCTATTTTCCTCTAAACTCAATTCCTTACCATTTAGATTTTGTCTCAATTCATCAACATCAACATCTTCACCTGCATTAGAATCCAAACACAAAATAGCTTCCAGAAGATACTTTTGAACGGATCGAGGCACATCATCTTGAACAATATCATCAACAATAAATATAGCACAACATGATTGTTCTAACATGGGACTTTTCAAAGCAGAACTAAGTTAAATGTAACCTTATCATCCCCTACAGTGAGAGTTATCGAGTATAATCGGGATGTGACCATCCTCATCCATGTCTAACACAATAAAATCATCAGGAATAAAGAACTTTTCGACTTTCACTAGCACATCTTCCAAAATATTCTTAGGGTATTTAATAGTTCTATCAGCCATTTGCAAGGTAATGTTAGTGAACTTTAAAGAACACATATCCAATTTCCTGCAAACAGACAATGGCATGACACTAACACTGACCCCTAAATGATATAAAGTCTTATCCATATAAAGGGCACCAATGTTACAAGGAATGGAAAAACTTCAAAGGTCCTTGAGTTTTGGTGGAGATTTATTTTGCAGTACAGTGGTGCATTCTTCGGTTAGTGTAAACTAAGCTCATGTTTCCTACTAAGAATGTCTTTCAATAATTTTGTATAAGTAGGAACATGCGTGATTAGTTCAGTAAACGAACAGTAACCTGTAAGTTTTTAACAATCTCAAGAAACTTACTAAAATGGGATTCATTCTTACTCCAGTTTACCTTGTTAGGAATGGGTAATGTCACCTTGGGAGGTGGTAGTGTGTCTGAAGGCTTGTTAGCTACAGTGGACTTCTCTGATTGGGCTTCCTTTTTCTTTGGAGAAAACAACTCTAGATCATTGTTCTCTATCACCACATCATTGATCTCTCTACCTTTAACTTTAGCATCATCAATAGGCATTTGTGGGCCATTATAAGTTGAACCACTCCTCAAGAAAATGGCATTGATTGTGTCTCTTGGAGGGTTTTACTGTGATGGTTGTGATGGAAGATGGCTCGGTTGCCTTTGAGCTGTTGATTGGGCAATTTGTGCTAATTGTGTCTCATGATGCTTGTTATGTACTTGCATTGCCTCCATGTTCTTTTGCATTTGCATCATCATATTCTTCAGCTCTAAGATCTCATTATTAGCCTGTGGTGCTTATGATTGTCCTGGGTTGAAAGATGGTCTAATGAACCCAGGTGGCTACAATGGTCGTTGAGGTTGAAACCTCTGATTTTTGCTGTTTTTGAGTCCGCGATTGTTGTTGTTGTGGTTGTGCAAATGATTGTGGGTTTTGCACATGATTGCTTCTGTAGGAGAAGTATGGATGATCCTTGTAGCTTGGATTATAGAAGTTTGAGTATGCATTATTCTTGTAGGCTTGGAAGGCACATATATATATGCTCCGCAGAATTCTGGCAAGATTGAGAATCATGACCAAATGAACCACATGAGTCACAAAAGATATCATGGCATCTTGATGATGCGACTACTTCATTAACAGACATTGGTTGTGAGGCAGGAAATTGTAGCTTGTCTAGTTTCTGACTAATAACATTCATTTGTGCAGCTAAACTCTCATATTTTGGATCAATCACATGCTTGCCTCCTTGTTTAGTATGCCCCCTTGGATTGCCATATTGTGAGTTATGGATGGCATTTTGTAGAGAATCGCTAGATTCTTGGTTGAAGTTTGTGATTTGGCTCCTAATAGTAGATGTTCTCTCTAGAGGATAGTACTTCTTATAGAATGCAAGAGCTAAATCATCCCAACTATTGATTGAACTCCAATTAAGACTATGCAACCATTGTCTTGCCTTGTCTTTCAATGAGAATGGAACCATCATTTGCTGAATGTGATCTTGAGTGACGTCATGTTGTTTTATAGTTTTGCAGTACTGCAGGAAGTTAGAAATAGGAAGATTAGGGTCTTCCATTGGAGTTCCTGCAAATTGATTTCTTTCAACCATGTTCACCAAAGCTGGCTCAAAGTTTGTTGTAGTCATCTTAGGCATAGGGAAGCCTCCTGGTAACAGTGTTGAATTTGGTTGGGAATAGTCCCTTAAGGAACGCTCTTCTCCTGCCATTTCTTCGTATGTTGAAATACTGCTCTCAAAGAAAGCTGGCAAATCTGCAATAGTGAGTTCTCCTAAATGAATGTTTTGCTCTCGTACACTTAACCGTTTGCGACGTAACCAAAATCTCCTTTTAGGTTTGGATGGTACCAAAATCTCATACGAACTCAAAAGCTGAAAATATCAAAAAGAAACTCCAAACAATTGTGAGAAAAAGCCTCAAAGAATCAAAGAGAGTCTTTGAGACCAATAAAAATAAATACAAAAAAACAATTCATGCCCGACTAATAGAATTAACAATTGCCTCCCCGGCAACGGTGCCAAAATTTGAACAGGCTATCGCGTACCCGTAAAAAACAAACTGACAACACCAACTATTATAGCTAGGGAAGTAGGGATCGTATCCTCAGGGAAGCTAAGTGATTCTATTAGTTCTAAAAAGTTCAAACTGTACGAAAGCCTTTGGTTTGAGTTATAAGTGACTAAGAAGCTAGCTACAAAAATTAAATTAAGACTTGACTCAAATTAGCTACAAAAATTAAATTAAGACTTGACTCAAATTAACTAAAACCTAGGGCAATAATTCACCATGAACAAACAAATTAATTGAGTAGTGAAAAGTAACAAGTTTCAAGTATTTATCAAATTAGGGCTCACTAATTCTGTCAAATCTAGTTTCCGTCAAAACTCCTCTAGCGGCTTTCGCTCTTGCCTAGATTCGTCATGCCCATTATTCTTTGGTTTTTTTGGTATTCTTACCTCTCGACATCAAATTCAACAAATACCCTACTTACAATTAAACTTGGCCATAATTCAATTTCTAGCAATGATAAAACAATAATAGGAATTCGAATGTATACTTGAAACTAATCTATTGACAAAAAAACTATTTCATTGGATTTTTCATGGATTCCCAAAGCCCTAGCAAGATGACTACTCACTATTCATAGCAAAATCAATAACAATGTTTAACTTGGAATTCATGATTGAAAAGTATAGAGGTTGAAACTAACAATCAACAATGATAGAAATTCAAGCAATTAACAAAACAAGTAAAATAGAAATTGATAGGTGATACCTTTATAATTTGGATTAATGGAGAAGAAAATTACAACAAAGTTGATTAAACTAAGATAATTTTACAGTACAAGTACTAGATCTAAACTAAGAAGAAAGAGAAGAGAAGTTAGTGTTTATAGATGAATAATGGAGAGAGAGTGTAATCTGTTCTAATTCTCCCTAGAATAATAAAAAGAAGCAAAACAAATAAAACACAGTAGGTCCCTGACCATTGGGCTCTGGTTACCCAGCGGGCTAGGCAGAACCGATCACAAATCGAGCAGAAAAAACCATCAAGCGCTGGTTCGTGCCCTGAACCGCTGGGTCAACGTCGAGGGGCCCTAACTTGAGCAACAGACATCGTAACGTTGCAAAGCCCTTCGAGTCTAGTTTGCAGTGAAACTTGAATCGTATTATTCCGATAATTAAAACACGAGATATGACCAAAATAGTGCAAGATGTTCAAACTAGTCGTTCTCAAACAATGTTATTTCTTCAATTGTAGCTCATATTAACCCCAATAAGTTGTGCGATTACCCTTATGAATGTTAACTAAGCTTCATATGATATAAAACTTGGTATAAAACATCCATCATCACCAACTCTCCATCTACAATCATCCACTTTGTGTCATCTTGCTCRGAAAGCTTCCAAATAGCTATAAAACTAGCTGAAAAGTTAAGAAACACAAACAAAGCGTTATAGAGCACAAAATTGACAATTAATCTAGTTAATCCCTAAAATGCAACTAAATATACAAKTAAAATATGCCTAAAAACTCTATATGAATGCGACTCATCAGTATGAAATACTCCGTAACAATTAAAATCCTTAAAATTTCATTGGGTTTGACAATAATTTCTTGTACACCACGAATGAAATTGCAAAATCACGAACAATTATTTTTAGTTGAAGTACAAAGAAATGTGAATTCAACACAACTACACTGATAATTTGGAAATCAACTCAATTACACGCTAATACTTCTCAAATCAACATAATTACACACCAATAAAGCTGAAATCAACAAGGGTACAAAAAACTAAGAAACCCTAATAATGAAAARTATAAATTATACCTTGGTAGATTGTGCTAGTTGGTAGTGATGGAGATGACGAGCCACAATAGCAATGATGATGAGAGTAACAACAGCCATTGCGACGAGATCGAGCAACAACCGCCACCGTGATGAGGAGATCAAGCAGCAGTAGCACGACGTTAGATGGGTCAACAACCGTCGTGGGTGCAGCGATAACAAGGACCGTCGTGAATGTAGCGATGACGAGGACAATCGTGGGTGACAGACAGCTTTGAAGAAGAGGCCACCATGGCTGGGATGCTGAGTTGCCTGAGTAGAAGTGTCGTGCATTTATTTTCTTTGGAGTATTTTCTTTTATTTCCTTAAAACTAAATGGTTGAAATGTTTTATTTAGAGGTATGAAAAGTGAGTACTAGTAATAGTTTTAGTTGGAGTAATTCTAACAACCTTTAAACTATGTGATGCGGGTGCTAAGGATGAAGAATTGGACAACATATTGTGCGGTTTTTCTGAGCTTTGCATCTAGATTCAGTGCTAGATTCTATCTTTCTATTTTAGGATATTTATAATAAATCTAATTAGTTATCAATTAGTTTATGATATTTTACAGCTTTATTTATCTATCTTTTAGGGTTAGATTTACTCTTTGTTTAGTATTTAAATAGTTCAAGTTTAAGCAAATAATVAGASATTAATTTCAGAAARTTTTATGWAAAGGCCAAYAGTTTTCTCTSAAAGAASTCAAACCCTAATTTTYCAAGTTGGTGGTTAATTCCTTTATGCTTGTGTTRGRTAATTTAAGATTGTTGGTGATTAATTTCTTTATGCAATCRTGATTAGCATCGTGATTTGTGGTGGATTAATCCTGTATCAAAATCACAAAAAAAATCATTGATTCGTGGTGGCTTTGCCTTTATCGAGTCAAATATRCCAAATTTTCTGCACAAATTCAATCAGTTTAGTGCCCTAATTGAAATCCAAACCTAATTCGTGTCTCAATCGAATAAACCTGATTATTTCACGCATCACTGTGAGTTACAAATAACACTATTTGTATCCAGCATAACTAAAACTTGTTACAAATATAATGACTACATTATTTTCGCAAATCTATTTGTAATGGTCACTTTATTATTTGTGACGAACAGTACTTTCGTCTGTTACAAATAATATGATTTGTAACGAACATTGAGTTATGTCCGTTACAAATATACTTTTTTCAACAACCATGACCATTGTCCGTTACAAATAGGGCATTACAAATAACAATTTTTCAACTAGGAACACATGTTTTATGGAAGCATAGTAAGAAGATTGTGGTTTTGAGTGATGCATGTAAAATATATTTGATATTGTAATTGATCCCACTAAAGCGAGAGATGGGATTATATGATTAGTTAAAATAAGCACTATTTGTAACCATCATACTGTTGGTTACAAATAAAATGACTATTTGTAATGGCCACATTTGTAACCATCGATGTTGGTTATAAAAAGCCCAAAAATGATGGTTACAAATACCCGTTTTTCCACTAGTGATTTTTTGTCTTATTAGGCATGAGAACTTGAAATTAGCCGATCTTGTTTAAGACATATTAATGGTGAATGACAAGCATGTAAGCGCTCGTATGAGGAATTTAAAGTTTGCCTAAGGTTGCTTTTAATTTGATTGTGGAGTAGTTGATAATCAATTTACATGCAAAAGGATATAGAAAGTCGAAATTCTAATTCAAGCACGCAAATTATAGATACCTACATTTGTCCCTAACCCAAGACGGCCGATGATAAGACACCCCCTGCAGCACACAAGGTGAATTGAGAGAGCTAGGGCCTTGACAGACCCTAAAGGGTCAAGTTTCCGCTACACCGGGCACATTTTCCTATACTAAGCACCATTAAAAATTAATTTTTATTTCCATATAATTTTAAATTATTTTAAAACATTTTTCTAGATTTGTTTCAAAATTTTTCTAGATGTTTCTAAGCACTTTTTGCAATTTTTGAAATTTTCAGCAATTTAATTAATTTTGCGTTAATTACTTAAATTATTTCAGAATTCACGAAATTTTAACACATTGCACAATATTTAACAAGGAATGTTTTTCATATGTTTCCATAATTTTTGGACTTGTGGAAAAATAGTTATGAATTTCTTAAGCAGAAACGTGCACCCGAGCAGAACAGGGTGTTCCGAAAGCTTCCAGAAGCTTCTAAGACGAGGCTTGTTCCCCAAGCATGTTAAGGTTCATTCCCCTAGCTTGCCCTATAATCATGTTGACATTATGCACGTAGAATATTGTCTAAACAAATATAACTCGGCAAATAAGGAAAAAACGTCACGCAAAAGAGGAAGGCAGAATTGGGCGAATAAACGCCCGATTAGGCGCAGGAATGCCCACTTGGGCCCTAGAACGCCCAAGTTCTCTTGCTTCTCCTGTGACTTTGCCTATAAATACAAGGCCCCGACCTTCCTATTTGAGAAACACTTCATACACCCTCAGTTTTCCCAATTCTCTCCTCCCTCTCTTTAAAATTACTCTAAAAAAATGATCTCTTTCACATTCAAATTCACACAAATTATTTTCATTTCTAATACACATCAAATACAATTTCAAAAGTTCTTAAAGGATTATTTAAGGTTCTTAAGGGTTGTTCAAGGTTCTTAAGGGTTTTCAATGAGTCCAAAGCATCGTCCTCGATCGAAAGCGACGTGTTGCAAAGTTAGTTTGAGGCCAATGTCTTAATCTCTTTAAACCCTTTTGCATGCTTCCTAGAAATTTGACTTTCTATGCAAATTAGCATGTAACATTGATTAAAAATTATTTGGCATCAATCAAAATCAATCTTAAGCACTACTTTAATTCTTGTTGAATGCTTTCACACTTGCAAATCACACTATAAATAAGTCTTAAACAAGATCGACAATTTACATGTTCTCACGCCTAATAAGATTAATTGGCTTTTAGGCACCTTGAATATGGATATAAACAACACATGTCGTAATATCAAATTGGTCCTTATATGCATCTATTTCTATTAATCAACTCGCCTAGTAATCTTGCATGCTTAGGGTTTAAAACGAAAATATGCTTGTTGTTGTCGTTTTGACAGTGGACTCGCAATGACCACGTAGAGGTCGCTAGATGCGGGGGGGCATTGTGCACTACTTCGCCCTTACCCTTGTCCCCTAATCCATGACCTTTGGTGCACGACCAAACTATGGAGTCTTTCGCCTTACTTTATACTAGGCAAGGCTTAAACTAGGTCCCGTAGCTTCCCGAAAGAAGTGCGGTGGCGACTTCCTCTACTCGTTTCTAGTATAATTCACACAATCTCCAAGGATACTTACACTATGAAAAACCAAAGTCATCACCAAATATTGTACCCCCTAGGCAGAGGGACCGGACCGTGGTCGGCTCGGTGATGCCCCAGCGCCTGTAAACAAATGGGGGTTAAAAATGAGACGTTGGCCTCAAACTTACCTTGCAACACGATGACGTAGACCAAAGACAGAGCTTTAGACCCTTAGGAACCCTTTTCAAAACTTTAGACCCTTATTCGAACCTTGGAACTAGTGTGTTTATGTGTTTAAATGTGTTTGAGCGTATTTGCGAGAGATTTTTAGTGTGAGAGAGGCATAGAGAGGTTGCAAGACGAGTGAAATGTTCTTAAAACAGTGCAAATGAACAATAAGGGGTGCCTATTTAACGACAAGGAGGCAAAAAAGGAAGGTAGATTTGGGCGTCATTGCACCCAGTTCAACCTTCCTTATTTTGTTCGATTTCCTTTCCTTTTTTGTTCGATGCGTATGAAATAAAATCATATAAAATATATTGCATGACATTATACGATCAAAGTTGATATTATACTGATCCTTGGGATATTTGGCTTCCTCGAGACGCTTGTCACGAGGCAAAATATCTCGAGATACCCCATTTTGCTCAATTTTTGCATTTTTGCTTTAGATATTCGCAACTATTTTTCCCCAACTCGGTAAATAATGAAAAAATATGCCAAAATTCATTGTTAAATCTAGTTTTATTGAGCTGTAATGATAATTTAACTAATTATTACAAAATTAAATAAATTACTGACTCGCAAAAATGCATAGAAAAATCCAGAACAATTCTAAAAAAATATAAAGAAAATGTTTTAAAATAAGCTAAAATTGTTTGAAAATTAAATATCATTTTTAGGGGTGCCCTGAGTATTTGAAAAAGTGTCGGGTGTAAGTTAAACTTGCCTTTTTTGAGGCATGTTAGGGTCATAGCTCTCTCGATTTGGCTTATGTGTTGCAAGGGGTGTCTTATCATTTGTCGTCTTGGGCTGGGGGAAAATGTAGGTATCTACAGAAGCCTCCACTTTAGTTGAGTTTGTAGAGATGAGAGTTTCTTAAAATGAAAGCCAAAGTACCCAGTACCTGCAAAACAAATGCGTTAGTTTTGCCTGCACTTGTGATTGTTATTAATTATGACACCTATTATTGTGTTTGGGCTATCACAACGCATTAAGTATGACACCTATCGTGTTGGGGGCTATTGTGACGGGCTAAAGGCGACGCAATAGGCCATTTTTAGGCGACACAAAAGGGTTTATTTTTAGTAGTGTCTTTTTCTTTCCTATTTCACCTGGTACAGTTTTGTGGAGTTTTAGTGGTATTTTATGGTTTTTGTAAGTTTTTACCTTATTATCTCCTCATTTCTATTATTATGCGCTCAATTGCAACTGTTGTAAGTGGTTACAAGTTGCATTAATGTGAATTTGCTAGGTTTGTGTGTGTGTGTGTACAAGTTGGCATGATTAGATTTTGCAAGGGTTGTTCTTAAGAGTTTGATTTTTGTACCTTAACACCTTCTTCGACCCACATCTTTATACAAATTTTGTATTTGAAGGTGTAACATTTTGCATTGAAAAGTAGACTCCTAGAATATTCCAACGATATATTATAAGATGCATTCCGAGAACCGAGCACGAAGTTATTGTCGTTCGAAGTTGAGCCTCCTGAAGCGAGAGCGTGCTAGCCCACACGCGCCAACTTCTGGCGCGCGCGCGCCACTAGTGGCCTAAAACCCCCTGTAGAGAGAAAGTTTGGCGCGTTCTCGCCACCTTGGACCAGCACACACCCCACATGTGCTCCACCTAGGGGTCTACACTAGCCCCGCACGCTCCGGCTATGACTGCATGCGCCTCGCCCTCTCCCTACATGCGACAACTGCATCCTCCATTCTAGAAAGTTTGGTGCTTTCTCGCCACGCGCCACCCGTGCTCCCCCTGCATGCTCCAAGTCAATGGCCAGCTGTTGACTCGTCTTTGGCCGTTGATTTTGGTTGACTTTTTGGAAAGCTTGAGGTTATTTTGCACATGTTATATTAGTAATGGCATACTTGTAATTATTTAGAAAACATGTAATAGCCGATATAAAGAGTATTACGAAGAGAGAGAAAAGGAGGTAGAAAATTAGAATGAAACAAGTTTACATTAGAATTTCATTTTTGTTTTAGAATAAAAAAATTTTGATTTATCTTTCAATTCAATCATCTTCTTCATTTTGTTCTTTAGAGGAGAAAGACAACTCCATTAGTTTTCTTTATTAATTTTCATGTAGAATTTTAAATTCTTTTCCGAATTTGCAAGTCTTATATCAAATTCATTCAACTTTTGGAGGTGAGTTCAATGGTAGCATTTTTTTTCATAAGTGTTTAGAGTACTTTTTTTGCAATTTTTTTTTTTTAGATTTTATGGGTCTTTTTCATAAGTTTTGATTTTTGTTTATTTCGTGCATAGATTGAATCTCGAGTTGTTTATGATTATTTTGATATACTTTTTGTTGATTTTGGTTGTGATTAGATGTAGATATTGAAAATCCTATTATGGCTTTCATACTTGTGAATTCATGGCTCGTCCTTTGTTTTCTAACATTTATTTTGTTAATTTCTTGTTCTTAAGCATGATTTGTGAGTAGTTTCCTTAGCCTAGGTAGCTAGCTAGGGAGTCCAACCATGATTGATTCCTGCCAAAGTGATATTTTAACTCAATTAAACATCCATTTTCCCTGCAATTTGTGGCTTCTTGATCATATTAAGAATTTGAATTGGCCACCCAAAGCTTCATGTGTGAAAGATTGCTCTTTTCAATCCATTCAAGGGATTGGCGGTTTGTGGGGGGTTTCTGGCTTAATTGATTTCATGACTTGACCTTGTTAGGTTTAGAAGGGGACTTCAACTTTCGCTTGGTTTGGTATGGTTGGATGACTTGCGAGATGATTCCATCCACTTTCCTAAATTATATTAATTGAGAAACCTTTCGTTGATTGGCATTTATCATGCACTGTTTGTTGTTCTGGGATTAATCCTAATGTAGTCCAATGGTGTTTTGTCTCTTGATTTTTTTAGCAACTCTGAATCCCTATTTCTTTAGTAACTTTAACTACTTACAAACCCTTAAATTGATTTCACACCCCCAAATCTTTAACCCGAGCTTAAGCATATAACCTCTTTAGTGGTTGACTTGAAACTATACTAAGTGTAGTAGTTTGTTCAAATATAAATTTTTGTTTGAGTGGCTCTCTTAGTGTAAATCCAATGACACACTAAAGCCATCCCGTCAGTATAAAACCATATAACACAAAGACCCAACATAAAAGTTAAGGCAACAACAATTAAGCCAATTAACCAATTAAAGCCCAAGGCTCAACGCAAGCAAGCAGCAACCCATAACCTATAAATACTAGGCCAAAGGGTCCAAAATAAGCTAAGGAATTCAATTCTTAAAACACTCACAACAAATTAAGAACATTTGCTTGGGAATACCTCWGAGATACTAATATTTTACTCTTTTTACTGGAAATTAAGGATCAATAAGAAATCAAACCAAGCTTTCCCAACTCAATTAAGATCCAAATTTGGATCATAATATTTCACCCGAAATACAAGTTGTTAAATACTAGAATAATAATGAGCGAATATATTTGAACATATAGGTAAGCCTATTTGAGGATATCATCGTGTATTTTTGGGATCATGGTAGGATAATAAGCTTATGTACCCTTGAATTGATCAAGACAACTCATGCTTAGAAGCTTCCCAATAATTTGCAATAATCATTATTTCATACCGCATATTGACAATTTGATTATATCAAACAAACTAACAACATGATTAAAGATAGAAAGAAAAATTGTGAGAAAGCACAACTTGTTAAAATTAAAACAACTTAATGATAATTCTTTT
>SNQN01005254.1:3630-30954 GCA_008642245.1 Bassia scoparia | reverse complement strand
GATAAACAATTAGAAAGTTTCTTAAAGTAAATATTGTAATGGAGAGGTAAAAGAAGGAAAGAAATCCAAAAAAAGTATGGATACCTCTTAAAACAATAAGAGCATTTCGCATTAGTGGATAACAATTCCACCACTTGGTAAGAGAAAGGATCTGCACAAGAACACCCGATCTTGGGAGGGCAGGCGCTTTTCTTATGGATTACTCTGCTTAAAAATTCATAATTCCAAGCATCCTTTACCTGATAATGCAGTCAAAGAAGCTTATTCCTCGCAATCAATCTAAGAATTAATATTGCTATTCATTAAGCTGAATACCTCGAAATACCATTAGGACTTGTTTCCGCAAGTAGACTTACCACATCTTTTACCGAAACAGAAGAGCTGGAGAAAGGTAGTCGACCATTCTGCAACACAGGCTGATATAGATAAAGTTAAGTTGTAGACTAACAAGCACCGTAAAAAGATAATTTCTAAAAAACTTAACAAACGAGTCATTTAAAAGATCACTAYTCCCAAATTTCATAGTTCAAAACATAGGAAAAAAAACCAATCCAATCATTGTTTTTAAAACTGGCCATTGAGCATAAGCAATTAAACACAAGAACAGCAGCAATTAAACACTAAGCCCCAAATAAAATGCAATGAACATGAACCCTAACCCCCAAAAAATTCTATATAAAATTAAAATCAAAATCTTACCCTAAATTTGCAAATTCTTAATACAATTGATTACAACTCATAATACAATTCATAATTCAAATTAAAACATAATATTTATGCYAATTCATCAAATAAAATTGATTAGAAATCAATTTGGAGGTTTAGGGTTTATACCTTAAGAATTGMYCACAAAGGAACAAAGGGAAGAGGAGAGAGAAGGYCGGCTGGTGGTCGGAGGATGCTTGTCGCCGTCCTAATGCTGCTGCTGCCTTGCGCCGCCGTAGGTGGCAGTGGTGGTTGTGGTGTTGTTGCTCGGCGAATGAGACACAAGGAGAAGGAGAAAAAGGGAGAAGGAGAGAGAGAAAGAAGGAGAAAAGGAGAGGGAGAAAGTGGAGGGACGCCGGAGGGTAGGAGGGTCGCCGGAGGGAGGAGTGAGAGTGGGTTTGTCGAGTGAGAGGGAATAGTGAATTTTTGGGGGTTTTMAATTTTGGGGTTTATCGAGAGAGAGGGAAGAGTGAGAGTGTCGAGTGTTTATTTTGGGGTTTTTAATTTTAAGTGATTTTTGTTAGCGACCGATACGTCGGTTGCTAAATTTTTTTTGGAGTCAAAACACAACCCGCCACWGATTATTTCCTTAGCGACAGATAAATCGATCGCTAATTTTGGCYACTGAATAATCGGTCGCTAACAGTCGCAATAGCGACCGGCTAAAAATCGGTCGCTAAAAGCGGTCGCCCGAAGACGAATTTCTAGTAGTGAAAATTGGCTTCATTTGTGTTTGTTTGCAGAAGAAGGCTTAGAGGGGCAGCAAGGGATTTTGCTTTGTTTAGTATTTTTGACAAGGTGTATGGAGGGAAGAAATTTTGTTGGAGCTATGAAGAAGCCTCCTCAGCATCGTCCAATGATTTTTTCAATTTTTTTCATTTTTTGAGCAGTGTGTTAGCATTTCATCATAAGTTAAGCACATGACAGAGTAAAAGAATGTAGAAAAGAAAAAAACTTTATTATTGTGGAAGGCTAAATTGTCAATGACTCGACAAAAGGAAAGAAAGGAGAAATGATGTCCTAGGTGGAGGGACTATCCGACTCAACCTATGCTAGACTTTATTGACTCTTGCTTATGTCGCCTTTTTGTTGTAGACTGCGGGTGATGCTTTGCTTCAGATGCTTAGCTTCTTACCCTCGGGAAGATAGGAAGGTGACCGTCATCAATCATTCTTCGTATGCGATCCTTTAAGAAATGCATCTTCGATGGAGTGACCATGACGAAAATGGTACTCAAAATACTTTCTTTTGTCCACTTTGAGGACCTCTTGTTAATTGGCGGATCTAGAGTTGGGCCCACTAGAAGTGTTTAGCCTTGAGCGAGAGTTGTTCAAATGCTTGCTTGTTACTCATCCCAAAGTATCGTCTTTTCGATATCTTGGTCTTCCCCCAATTTCAGTTTGATTGGTGAAGGGCCACCAATGGTCTTTTGCGTTGACTCTTCCTTTGTGCTCTAATGATTGTGCCTTAGATTTGAGACCTCTAGTTTTTAGCCATTATGTTGAGAACCATGTTGACTAGCTATGGTGTGGCCAACTTCTGTTGCGGCTTTGTCGAGTGAAGCAAGCCTTACATGCATTATGTTAATGGTCGATTCATTTCGTGATAGCGTGACGGTGTTACTTTATTCACCCATTTGTTGAGGTGTGGAATTGGAGGATCTGGACTTGAGGTGTTGAATGTTCCTATGTGCAAAAGGGTTAACAACTAGTGGATTGTGCTTGTCGACCTTTAAAGTTGTTATGTAGATGATTCTATCATGCATGAGAGTGTATTAGTTTAAACTTTTTTAGGAAAAGATGCATGACTTGCTTCCTTGACTGGACTCAATGCATGGCCTAATAGTGATCATCCCTGCCTATTGAGTGACTCAAAAATGAAAATGCAAGAATGCAAAATCGTTTTTTGCCTATTTATGTATTTTGGTTTTTGTTTCGAATTTTTTTTTGGGAAATTCCACGGGATACCTGCGTTTTTGCGTTTCTAAGGTATACCCCTCCAATTTTTTTTGTCCAAAGTATACCCTGAACTTAATAACCATCCACATTATATCCTTCATGGTTAAATTTACTAAAGATGGTTAATATAATATTTAAAAAAAAACTCAAAAAATAAAAAAACCACCACCCTTCCCCACCAACCCCACTCAACAGCCTCCTACCACCGACCTCCACTCAACCAATCTTCCCACCACCCACCTGAACAATCACCGACCAACTCCACCCCAACCAACACACACTCAAGCACCTCACAACAGTCGCCACAAATCAATCCCACGAACCTCACAACAAAACGACCCTAGCCACGCAAACCACCGACGTCACAAACTCCACCTCGCAATTTGTAACACAACCACCAATCAGCGCATCTTCTTTCCTTGCTGCCCTTGCAGTCGACGTCTCTCCTTCCCTCGTTTGGAATTCAAATACGAGTTGGAGAGGTTGCTAAAATTTTTCGAAGGTAGGTTGAAATCTGGTTGGGTGTTGAAGGGTGGGGGTTTGCGAGTTTGGGGTTTCAAATACTGGGTTAGGTGAATGGTGGGGGGTTTGCGAAGGGGGTTGCGTGGTTAGGGACTCGAATTCTGGGTCGGTCTCAAGGAAGGTGGGTTGCAAATGGAGGTGGAAGATTCGCAACAGTGGTGGGTTCGTGAGGTGGGATGGCGAGGGTGAATGAGGGTGGCTAGGTGGCGACTGAGGTGGTGTGTGAAAGGTAGCGCGGTGGAGTGGGAGTGGGGTGGTGGTGGGTTTTTTTGTTTGTTTTTTGTTTTTTTATTTTTTTAAAAAAATTAAATTTAACCATGGTTAAGTTAAATTTAACAATTAAGGGTATAATGTGGAAGGTTATTGAAGTTCAGGGGTATACTTTGGACAAAAAAATTTGGAGGGGTATACCTTGGAAAACGCAAAAACACGGGGGTATTCCGTGGAATTTCCCTTTTTTTTAAGACGAATCACGAGTTTCGGRGCTCATTTACAATTGTCCGATGCAAAAAGACGTAAAGTCTAAAAGATTCTAGTTACAACCATTTCGACATTACGACGCTTAAGGAACGAAGACGTAAGGCGTAAACGATTCTAATGTTTACAACCATTTTAACATTACGACGCCGAAGGAATGATCACTTCCTATATGAGACTATTACATGACTCGTATATGACTCGTTTGTTGTTTAGTATGCAAAACTAAGGTCCTTAGTTAACTAAAAACACATAGCCATATTGTGTCACACTAGCATGGTTCCTATATGCAAAATGAAAAAGAAATAGTCTAGCCACCTAGAGTCTGTTGCTACGATTTTGAATAGGTCAGTCCGGTGTCAACGAGGGTCCCATGACTATGCTTAGAACGGTCCTTAACACATCCAACCCGCTGTGATGATCATKGGATGTCTAAACCATTACCACTCCGTAGTGCACTCGGCCACGCGTCATGGTMGTGATGGGCATCAAGCTTAAAAGTTGGTTATATAGGTRGTGCAACAGCAAAAATCTTAAGCGAGCCCCACCCCCACCCCCACCCCTTCTGGTCCTATCTTAAGTGTAGAACACACTTATATGAGACATGTTGCCTAAAAGAGAATACTTAGTGCCAACGACCTAAGTATCGCGTAATGAAGGATGCCTAACACATGTCATCTTTAAAACGCTGAATTCGCATGACATTTCGAGCATTGTCCACACATCACTAAAGGCAATAGCTTTAGTGAATATCCTCAGTGAAGTTGCCAAAAATTGTACGCGCACCGGGGCGTCACCGGGCCGGACTAGGTCCGGTCCCTCTACTCTAGGGGTACAATTAGGTGATGACTTTGGTTTTGCTAGAATTGAATTCTTGCCTTTGCATAGTGTGAGTATACCTGGAGTTGTGTGAATTATACTCGAAATGAGTAGAGAAAGTCACCACCTCACTTCTTTTAGGAAACTACGGAACCCGATTTAAGCCTTGCTTATAATTGCTTAAGGCAAGACAAAGGACTCTATAGTCTGGTCGTGCACCAAGTGCTTAAAGTAAGGCGAAGGACTCCATGGATAAGGGGACCAAGGTGAGGCGAAGCCCCCCTCCCCCCGCCCCACCCCCCCCCCCCCCCCCCCCCCCCCCTCTACACCATCTAGCGGTCATCGCGATTCCATTTGTCAAAAAGACAAACAACAAACATTAATTATTTATAAAAACTGATCTAAGTTCTTTCAATAATTATTAACAACTACGTAAAAGGGCAAAAATGGTCGATCCCACGAGAGATTCTTAACTTCCTAAACCAAATTCAATTAATAATGTTTAGTTAAAATACATTATACAATATTTACGCTATATATATATTTAAATTGCGTGGTTTCGATTGTGATATAACTAAAACTCAAACTAACTACCATTTACATGTTATGCTTCTACAACCAAGCAAAAAGCATTGTTGTGCTTACCACAAATTATATTGTACTGTAATGTATGATTGTTATCCAAACTTGCAGGCTTGATTTCCATAATTTGAGAGACAAATTTTACTACGGAGAATAGAAAATCAAACAAGATTTTCTAAAGGATTTTTGTACTTTCCCACCTTTTGTTTACCAAAATTCTAAAACTCCAACCTTTTGTTTTTTTTTTAAACTCCACCTTTTACTCTCATTTCTCTAAAACTCCCACCCTTTCACCTCTCTGTTATGTTTGCTGTTATGTTTTGCCGTTATGTGTGGCCCCACTCATGCTCTTTGCCTTTAAATCCCCCCTTCTCCTCACGATTTCTTACTTCTCCCTCTCTGTTTTCCTTTGAAACTCCATTTTGTGTTAGCTTTTGGTCGATTGAGCTACAAACACCACGTAAATATGCTATTCCATTCCTTTTGCATTTCAGAATTCAAAAAATGTTCTTTAATTTCCAATGTTGTTTTTCTATAACCCAATGGTTTCATTCTGCACAAATTAACATATAATACACTTAAAAGCATCCCACAAAGCTAACCACACATGCACATTAACAACTAATTAACTAATCATTGCATACAATTCATTACAACTAATAAAACATATACTAATCAAAACCCTAGGTTCTAAACAATTCAATAAAACACAATTTGACAGCACCAACATACAATAACAACTAATAAAAACACAAAGTTAAATTTGAATAATTAATTGAAAAAGGAGGATTTTCGAATTACCTCAAATGCCCACAATTCACCCAAATCGACAATAACAAGGTCTATTATCGACAATTCCACAAACGAAATATCAAGCTAGCCCACAAATGATGAAAGCACCAAAAGAGAGAGATAATGCAAGTAAAAAAAGCTTGAAAAAAAAATGCAGTAAAAGGAGGAGAAGAAGAAGAAAGAGAATGAGTGAATGAGGAGTGAATGAATTACGTTGTTGATTTGGAAAGGAGTGAATTGCATTTCAGCATGTTAAAAAATTGCAGTAAAAGATGAATGAAAAAAAATGGAGTGAGTGAATAGTGATGATGTGAATGTGAGGTGAAGATAATCAAGAAATAACATGAGTGGGGCCCACACATTAACAGCAACATAACAGCAAACATAACAAAGGGTGAAAGGATGAGGGTTTTAGAGAAAAATGGAGTAAAGGTGGGAGTTTAAAAAAAACAAAAGGTGGATTTTAAAAATTTTTGTAAATAAAAAGTGGGAAAGTACAAAATTATGTTAAGCAAGGTCAAACCGGTTATATATATTACCTCTTTTTGTCAGTTATTTGATGAGTCTATTTTTGGAAGATGGTTATAAGGTAAGATTATTTTGAAATAAGTAAAAGGTGAGATTATTTGATGGGACCACCAAAAGTGGGAGTTCTTCTAACCATTTTCATATATAATAAGGAATCCAATTTGTTAAGAAAAAGTTATGTGATTTATTAAAAGTTATATTTTTTGGGTATTTTCACGAGTGATCAACTTATAGTAATTATCTTCAAAAAAAGAGCTTGATTAATTCTTTTTAACATATTTTAGGATCCGAATTATTTGCTTTAGTATTTAAGAGTGAACAATAATTTTAAGTGACTCCTGGTCCGAAATTCTAGTCCACCACTGCGTCATTATGCACGAGGCAAACGATAGTTTAATTCAATGAGCCTATAGCTACTCGTATTATGAATTTAATGTTGACGAGATTAGTTAATCAACAAGAGATTTTGGCGTGCTCGGCTATTTTTATAGTAGCTTTTAGCGTTTGCTTAAATAAAAAGTTACCAGGTTAATTTATTACTGTTCGGTAATAAGTAGCGTTTGAGTAGCGTTATAGCGTTTAAATGTTACTTTTTCAAACACTTGTAGAACTGTTGAGCTTTAGCGTTAAGCTAGGAAAATAAAGCTATGTAATTAATTTTCTACTATTTATAAATACAACCGCTACTACTGGTCAACACTCATATTGACAAATTAGTTTCGTCTGCTAGCCCTACTTCAATACTACTTACTAGGTTTTAGCTACTCGCTACTTATACCACTAAAAGCTAGTTGCACCGCTATATTGTCGAAACACTCCTTAGTATTATTATTTTTAATATTTGCCATGATTCGAAAACAACAAAAATTACAAACTAGCCACAACACAAAGTATTTTCAGCTTGGAAAAAAGGGTTAGCAAATGTAGCTAAAGCAATAAGAGCAAAAATACACATTACGTCTAAATAATACTTGTAGAATAATTGATTATGAAAGTTCATAAAGAGCGTCATTTTACTGTTACAAATGCAAACTTTTAGAAAAGTAAAGAAAACAAGTCATAGAAAGAGCAACCATGCATATTGCTGTTGATTATATTAAATCTATGAATTGAAGACACAACACGTAAATGGAGCTCACCCCGCATTCCATCATTTCATGGCCCGGCCTAAATTCGAGTCCAAACATGCTAGTTCCAAACATATAATACCTGCCCCAACAAAACATAGAATGTAACATTCCTAATAAAGAAGAAGCAGCCAGGTATGTAGGCGACGTGTTCCGTGTACAAATTCACAACAAAATAGGACGACGTCGCACAATAATTACAGTCTTTTCTTCGGTTGATTAAATAAAAACATATTAGCATGAGTATGAAAAAATTATCATAAATTAGAGCTCTCATGATTCCCATACATCAGGACATTCGGAGCATATGAACTTCCTCATTACAAAGATATAATATGTGTTTATTTTCTTACACATGATTATTATGTGGCTTCTATATAGTCTGACTTGTGAAACTTATCAACACGTTAATTTTGTGAAACTTCTTAACATGTTTTTTTATCAAGCAATGAAACTTCTTGTCCCTGCCCAAATGGCAGGCGCCCCACGTGGCTGCTGGTGGTCCCATCGTAGTCCAAAGAAAGGACATTGGCCCCACAGAATAAAGGTACCCACAATAAGGTAACAAGACAAAGTCTGAACATAGTCAGATGTCTGTCCCACATTGATGAAATAATGATAATTTTCCCACATGTGGCAAACACAACTGACATCCTCACCAACCCCTATAAAAAGGGAGTTGGAGAGTCACTCCAGTAGTATTTTAATTCTGAACCCACCGAGTATAGTCCAGCACTTACATCTAGCTTGCTCGACCTTCAGTTAGGTCCTTTGCTGACTTAAGCATCGGAGGGCTTTTCCCGGAATCCCCCGGGTTATCACCTTTGCTTGTTTTGCAGGTTACCGGAAGAGACCAAGTGTCCATTCTCAGGACGTTGACGGAAGCACGTGCGTGCCAGCTGTCATCCCCCAGTCTTATTTACTCACCTACTTTTCTACTGTATTCTTTGTAAGTTCCTGAACAGGAACAGATTGGCGCCGTCTGTGGGACGACAAGCAAACCAATGTCAGTACGCTTACCGGTGCTCTTAATCAGGCAGGAGCGGGGGAACCCTCCAGGGAGAACACTGCCACTTCCGCGCGCGTTGATTCGGGCAACGCTGCACGGGGAGATCCGACCGGCCCTCACCCATTCGCTCCCTAAGCCAACTGACCCGGTCACAAGCAGGAACTTGATGCCTTGCTAAAGAGAAGGTGACTCTCCTCACCAACAGTATGGCCAATCGGGCAGAAAGGCGAGGCTCAGCCCGCGCGCAGTCAACCAGCGCGCAGCTCCGGGCCACGACCTTCAGCATCGTGCCAGGCCTGCTCACCCTCTATGCCACGTCCAGGACCTTTCAGGTTCGATTCTCCCTCGCGGGACGTTCTCAGCGCAACGCCCCTAGCGAGGCTCAGCCCGCGTCCGACCAGAAGGGTAGAAGATGTTCCCCAGGTCAGTCGTTTCGAACAGGCCCTCTCTGGACGCTCGGACGATCATTGAAGAACGGCGTCGAGATAATCTGGATGCCCGTACCATCATCAACAATGCCGAAGCCAAGGCGAAGCCGCTTGCAGCACAGCCTCGGGCCTCCCCACGAGGAGACTCGGCGCGACCTCTGCTCGACCTACCGGTCCATGCATGAGGCCACTAGTCGGTCACCTCGGCATTAGCAGCAAGGTCACGCGGCCACGCAGACATTTCCCGATCTCAGTCAGTCAGCATATGGGAGAAGGCACAATCTCGGCCAGCCAATGCGACCCTCGTCCATAGACCTCATCAGCAGGGAGATCATGACACTGAGGATCGAAGAAGGTAAGGTAACCCACACATCAAGAGACCTTCGACCGGGCAACTCGATCCCGAATGATCACGATTGCCGCCCTACTAATGACCATCGGATGGCGAGCTCCAGTACGCGGGATGTGACGCCTCATTGTTTCGGTGTCTTCTTCCCAACCACACTAAAAGGATTCTATCACTTGTTCAGTGAATTGCAATCTGGCGTATGTATTACCAATTGTTACTGTTTTTAGAGGCTTTGTTCAAACAGAGCAATTTATTGCTGGTAAAAGACATAAGAAAACTGCGTTGCATTGTATCTGATTTGAAGACAAGCAAAAGCTGACATATGTGTCAGTTAAAATTAAAGCCACGATTCAATGCCGAAATCTCTGGCCATTCGAATCTGGAAAGACAAATGTACGTTTTCAGCCCGTCAGTTGTCAGGCCTCAGGGGACCTTACGCCGGCAAGCCAGACGCTTGTCATTGGGCATCAACGAAATACTCAGGGCCTCTTGGCACGTGGCCCAGTGAAGTTGGCATTCAGCTCTTGAGACTTTAAATAAACATGCATGATTGAGTCAGCCCTGCAGCCGAGAGGCAAGAAAAAAACAATTGTTGGCTGTGACCACCCGGGCCGTGATCCGCTACAGCAGCAAGGAGCCAGCAAGACGTCAGGATTGAGGGATGACCCTCTACGAATGAGCCAGAGCAGTGAGAGGAGTTGTGTCTTGATAATCTAACGGCCGCTGGATGGCGTGAATTCCGAAGCCTTTCCCATATTCAATCGCCTTAACCGCGAACGAGAAGCGTTTGTGATATGCGATACCATGTGGGCGGGATGCGACATAATACCCGGACTGTCGGGAGTGAGCAACATCATTGACTCAACTAGCAAACGAAGGGCACACAATCGGTATCTTTTTCGCAAGAAGGATTGATACCGAAAGATCAAGGGACAGCCTCGGGTTAAGAGGACTACAGGCCCGAGTGCGGCGAGCGAGATGAAACGCAGATGACGTGAATTGTCATATCGAGCTAGTGGAAGTGCCTCGAGACGAAGCGTCCGATGCTCGTGGCAGGAAGGTCATTCGTGGACGGATCCTCCACGACACCAGTACTATCTAATCGTGTCGAAGCGGGGATAGGGGTGTGAGTTGCCTCCCAGTGTGTGTCCAGAGGGATGGGGGTCTATAGACGGCCGTACGGAGCGATTGCTCGGGGGCGCCGAGACTGGATCCCCTGACCTGGTGCGGAGTCGAAAGATCAGAGGTGTCTAATTGCTCGGGTGAAGACGAGTATGGGTGTGGGTGCGGGGAGTAGGTGCGGCGAGGCTCCGTCGAGACAGGTGATCACCTGTCGATGGTGGTTGCAAGGAATGATGGTTGAAGGGTGACCGTGCGTTGCTTGGAAGTCGTGGTGCCGGGGGGGAGAGGAGAGTACCGTAGGGCAGCGTGCGGTATCGGTGTGAGCTTGGCGAGGCCAGTAGTTAGGTGCTCATGCGCTGCCGGGTAGGGTTAGGCGACGCTCGCTCGGCAGAGGCGATAGGTGGGCCAGGTGAGAAGCGTCACTCCAGAGGTTGTCATTGCTTAGTGCGGTCAGAAGTCGATGCGGGAAGGACCGGTGTGTGGCGGTCGTGGACATGGGGTGTGGGATTATGGGTGTGAGGGACAGTGGACCTTGGTGCTGAAATCTCTTGGGACTACGCTGGATCGAGGGTGCAAGGCTGTCTGAGGGTTGCCAGCTAGTTGGCTGTAACGGAGGGGGGGGAGGGTTCCGGAGTAAGTGGGGTAGTGAAGCGGATTATGGGACGGTGGTGTACGAGAACTGTCTAGTCGTTATATGCAATCAACGCTCACTAGAGAGTGTTATTGTCAATACCTCCGCAATTGCCGACCCTGAGCTTCAATTCCTTATTTACGTCGGTCAAAAGGAAGGACCCCCCCAAAGAAGGATCCACCGGGCTAGATGTTTAATCTCAGTGGATGTGAAGCGGTATTACCTCGGCCTCGCCTCGGAGCCAATGAAGAATGTACAATTGTTAATGACCCGACACACACAGTCCTAGTCGGAGAATCATTGGCACCTGAACTCCGGAGCTAATTGTCTCAGACGCTTAGGAATTTCAGTGATGTCTTTGCATTTGATGCCACAAGAAATGCCTGGATTGACCCTTCAGTCATGGTACACAAGCTCAGCATCAGGAGGGCATCGTAGTATCAAACAAAAGCTCAGACATTAGGGGCAAGAGAGGAGTGAGGGCAGCAGCTCAGAAAATCAAGAAGCTACTCGAGGCAGGCTTCATTCGAGAGTGTCAATACTCGGATTTGGTTGGCCTATGTAGTGCTGTCAAGAAACCCAATGGG
Source organism: Bassia scoparia (assembly GCA_008642245.1). Classification (NCBI taxonomy): domain Eukaryota; kingdom Viridiplantae; phylum Streptophyta; class Magnoliopsida; order Caryophyllales; family Amaranthaceae; genus Bassia; species Bassia scoparia. The sequence continues at coordinate 19,318 of SNQN01005254.1, read as the reverse complement.
ACATGGCGCCATGTGCGTGTGATTTCACTGACCTCAACAAAGATGTCCGAAGGATGATTACCCTCTGCGAAGATCGACGCTTGTCGACTCTACTGCCGGGCATGCCCTATTCAGCTTCACTGGATGCCAATGCGGGTATCATCAGATCCCGATGCAAGAGGATCAACCCCACACTGCCTTCATCACTCGGCAAGGGGTCTATTGCTACAAAGTATGCCATTCGGTCTCAAAAAATCCAGGGGCTACCTACCAACGCCTAGTCGACAAAAAATTTCGAAGCGACAAATCGGGAGGAACGTAGAAATCTACGTCGATGACATGATAGTCAAAAGCCGCAAGATAGAAGATCATGTGTCGGACCTCAGGGAAGCGTTCTCCTCCCTCAGGATATAACATGAAAACTTAATCCTAAGAAGTGTGTGTTCGCGTTCGGGGAGTAAGTGTCTCGGGTTCCTTGTCGATGAAAGGGGCATCGAGCCAACCCTGATAAGATCCAAGCCAATATCAACATGGAGTCCCCAAGGTCGGTCAAGGAGGTCCAAAGGCTCACTGGTGCATGGCGCGCTTTGGGTCGTCTTATCTAGGTCAGCAGACAAAAGCCTAGCCCTTCTTCAAAACATTGAAAAAGCCTTCATTCAGCTGGATGAAGAAACAGAGGCAGCCTCAGCAACTTAACAGCATCTGTCCAGTCTGCCGAAGTTGTCTCCCCCTTGCCGAGGGAACCACTCTTCCTATACCTGGCAATCTCGGACTATGCGTTGAGCGCAGTCCCTTTGCTGAAAGGACAAGACTCAGCACCCGGTATACTTCGTAATCATGCCTATCGGGGGGGCTGATCTCGTACTCTTGAGATCGAGAAGTGTTATGCCTCGTGATAGCCAGTCGGAAAGCTCAAGCCTTACTCCATGCCCATTCCCATCAAAGTCCTAACCCGACAGCCTCATCCGAAAGGTGATCGAAGGAAGGAATCACCGACACGGATGACAGAATGGTCGGATCAGTTAGCTGATAGGGCTGGAATACGAGCCTAGACGAGCAATCAAGGCTCAGGCATTGGCTGACTTCCGTCGAGTGTACAAACAGGCCAACCTCGGTAGCGAGTCGAAGGCTAGGAGGTTATGTGGATGGCTCGCCACCAAGGATGAAACGGGGCAGGCATCCTCATCAAAGCACACAATGGAACAAGTTCGATACGCAGTCAAATTCGGTTCTCAGCATCAACAATGAAATCCGATAGAAGCTGTTATCCCTCGGAATACAATGTGCCTAGCTGCTGGGCTAATTCCTTGAAAATCAAGTCGGGACTCGCAACTGTTGTTGGGTCAGATAAACGGCGAGTTCTGAGTGCCAAAGAAGACGGGATGAAGATGTACTTGACAAGTACGAGAGCTTTTCCAAAAACTCAAAACATTTCTCTATAAGTCACATCCCTCGGTCTGAAAACAATCAGGCAAATGCATTGTCTCGCTAGCTGGTCAGCTGAGTCTCTCGAGCCTCGAACCATCACATGGAGTGCTCAAGGAACCCTAGCATTAATGAACAGTCCACCATGCCCCTGGATCGGGGGCAACCTGGATGGACCAGATATTCGATATCTTCGGGATGAACAGCTTCCCTGACGACCCAAAACAAGCTGACAGGTCAGGACTCAGGCTCGATGTTTGAATGGATGAAGGCAGGCTCTACAAGAAAAGTCCTACACGATCCTTTGCTTCGGTGCCGTGACACCGGAGATAAAGAGACTACATCCTTCGGGAAAATCCATAAGGGGCTTGCGATCATTGCAAGGGCGAGAAACCATGGCAGGAAAGGTCCTTCGGGCAGGATATTACTGGCCCACGCTCAGGGCCAATAAGCTCAAAACTTAATCCAAAAAAGGCGAGAAATGCCAAGAAGAACGACTCAATTAACTCAATCGCCTGCCAACCACTCTCAGCCATCTTGACCTACCTACCATTCGCAAGTGGGGCATGGATCTGTTGGGACCATTCCCCCAGGCCTCAGACAACGGAAGTTCCTCATAGTCGCGGTAGTTTACTTCACCAAGGGATTGAGGCTAACCTCTGGCATCCATCACGGAAAAAACAAGTTCAACAATTCATCTTGGAGGAACATCATCACCCGGTTTGGTATACCTCGGGTTCTTGTAACAGATAATGGGAGCAATTTGTCATGAATCCACTAAGGAATACTGTGCTCGGTTCGCATTAAACATTCCGAGCGACCTCAGTAGACAGCCTCAGACCAATGACAACAGAGGCTGCAATAAGGTCATTCTCCAGGAAATTAAAACCAAGTTAGAGGGGGCTCCAAAGGAACTTGGGTCGATGAATTACCCGGGGTTCTTATGTCTGCTCGTACCCGACCAAAGAGTACAAGGTCATTACACCCTTCTCGCTTGGTGTCATGGCAGTTGAAGCAGTCTTACCTGTGGAGGTCGGGATACCATCCCGGTCACATTTTAGATCACGACCAGAATGAAGAGTATGGACCCGACCTGTTACCCGCAGACTCGGGCAATGCCTTGCTAAAGTCCATCATCCTACAAACAGAAAATCACAAGGTATTTCAACCAGCGAGTAAGGCTCGGGAGATACAAGTAGGGGATTGTTTCGGAGATTCGAAGCCACGGTCGGGGAAATCACTTGGGCAAACTCAAATCCAACTGGGAAGTCCCTATCGTGTTACAGAACAATCAGTGCCGTACATTACAGGCTGAGGACGCAGAGGCAAGGCCCCTCCCTCGGCCTTTGGAATACAGACAACCTGCGCAAATACTATATTCTGACGGTTAAGATATTGTTTTTGATTTTCATTTAAGCTGTAATACGACAAAGCACTCGTCAGTTTTCCTCGCCGATCCCTGACCGAGCATTGCTCAGTCAGCCCCGCTATGACTACACTCGTTGTAATAGAAGCATTAATAAAAGTCTTCCGTTTTGCGCAACTTTCATATTCCATATAAGCGTTTCACCCTCGAGAATTAGCATGTTCACCTTCGCGGCAAACTGGCCTCGGGGCACCCCATTGGAAACAAAGGTGAACATGCCAACACTCGGGTCAGATGCGCAAGTAATTAAGCAATTAAAACAATCAAAAATAAGAACAAGTATCAACACTCGGCAAATGAAGACTGAAAATTTTCTGATCAAAAAGCCAGACTCAGCTGGCAAGATTAAATATTCATAAATTTAAAAGCCAGGCTCAGCTGGCAAATATTTGGTACAAGGCCTGGACTCTACACCGACCCACATAACTTAGAAATGTTAAAGATACAATTAATTTGTCGAACAATGACCAGCAGAAAAAGCAGAAGTAAAAGCTGAAGGCTAAAGGAGCTACTCAGGAACTGGCGGTATGCTCTGGCATCTCGCTCCATTGGCTGGGCTGACGTCCCGAGCCCTGGCCAGCTTCAGTCTCCCTCGGACCCGAAGAACCAGGCAGCAAGCAGCAACAGCAGAGTAGAGCGCAGCAGCGGCTTCCTGGCGGTGGCCAGCTTTAGACCTCCTCTCCTGCAATGCGCGAGTCTGCAGCCTGAGTCGTCATATTTTGGCGCAGTGCAGGCTACATGCACCCGGATCAACACTGAAACGGAACCGTCTAGCTTGCCCCATGCATGGTCAACGCCAGTTCTGGAAGGACTCCCGACCCAGTTGGATCTTGTATCTTACGACCTTCGGGAGTCGCAAACCAAGCATCACCATGGCCTTTCCACCATCAGCCAGCTTCTTCTTCTCCTCCTCGAGAGATTTCGTGAGGCCACTCAATAGTGGCCAATCCTCGCTCAATAGTCCTCCACTCTCCTCTCAGCCAGCTCCTTGTGCCGCTGTGCATTCCTGTCGAGCTCCAAAGCCGGGCATCCTATCCACTTTCTGCAGCTCGGACTTCTCCCCCCTGAAAGAGCCAGGCAGCTCCTTGTCCTTTCTCTTGGATGCTGTAGCGTGTGTCTCACCGATTCTCACTGGTGTGAGCGCGACTATCCCACACATGACACCGAATGCTACTCAGCGAGTTTGCATCTGACGGGCTAGGTGCGAGATTCTCTTAGTACTCGAATTAGGCCTAGCAGTATCGAAGATTTACCTGCACAACCATAAGTTCGATTATGTTAGAATGCTATTTTTTGTGGCTTGATTATGTGCGCTATAAAGTCACTTTTTGAGGATATAAATGAGAATTATTCACACTTCAGTGTCAATTTTGACCTGCTCTATCAGGTGAGTACGTGATGCATAATCTTCTCCACCAAACCTTCCGTGGCAGCTCCAGGGGGCTTGTAGTGTCCTCCTACTAGATGTAAGTCCCCATTAGCCGTAAAGCCTTGGCATCCACTTTCGCGTGATGTCCTCGACGCTACGCGTAGCAGTGGCTCTAGGCGGCTTCCATCTTAGGTGCGTCAAATGAAACACTCCTCCGCCTTTAGGTGATATGACCTATACTCAGCCTCGACCTCTCAGTGAGTGCATTTGGCCCCTGCTGTTCAGGTCGTAGTTTCCCCCGCATATTCGGTTTAGTTGGGTCAGAGGTGAGATCATCATAGCCTCAGCTCCTGAGAGGCTTCCCTTCGGGCCTCTTCCTCTGGGAAGGAGTACCCCACATATCATCAGATGGGTCAACGTTTATAAGCGCCCTGGTGCTCGAAGCGTTGAGACGACTCTCGACAAGTTCGCTTGACGCAGCCGAATTAGTCAGGACCAGTGGTGGACACGGAACAGAGGCGAGTGTATGTACTTCAATATGGTCCCAATCTATAAGACCGCCATCCCAGATGAGGAGACAACCTTGGTAACTCGGTCTCGCCGAAGCCGTGAGCAGACCAGAGCTTCGAGTCTAACGGCGAGTGTAGGATTCTCTTCGGTTGCGTGCTATACAACGCCTCAGGCAAGGTGAGTGTTAATGGGAAATCAACTAAGTATTAATAACCCAGCAAACGAGAGGAAGTAATAGATTTTACCTCATGGAGCACTGGGAATCGAGGTACCTTGGATAGGATAATGACACACGACTGCATCTCGCGGGCACGTTGTAATCGGTTCAGTTACGACGCTAATTTGTAGTGAACAGCAAGAGATGTGAACTATTCTCTGCCTGCAAATCAAGACAGAACTGCTGGTCATCTCTGGACCCTCAATAAAACCTTGCTCCGAGTGCGACTGCGCGTCCAGAAGATAAGAATAAACAATACAATCAGCGAACATCGAACAGTGAGGCAGGGAGTGACCGTTTTTAAACTAACTATAACATTCGAGAGATTGCAGTCCTTATATGCATCGGAAACTCCAGCAAGAAACATGATACTGAAAAGGAATCGCATCCTTACATAGGGGCGCGCATCTGATGCGACTCAAAAATCGTGCCTACATAGTTCTTCCCTCCAATCGTCCTTCATTCCAGTGCATATGAAGTCCTCCCACAGCTCAGCGTAGCCAGTCCTTGATCAGGTTCGGGAAAAGTTCGACCAGCATCCCGTAGCTCACAACTTGTGTTCCAATAGCCTCGTCCACTGCGGACCCTCTCCCTCAGAAAGGATGAACGGCCACCATGCTCTACACTACATACGGTCATGGAGATGGGTCAGCCCTGTGCAATTTCCATTTATGATTTCGGACTTGCTGAATATTAGAACAAAGAAGTACACCATGGGTCCAGGACGTTAAGCTGATCCTAACCTCCGTGGATATAATTCTGCAGGCCATAGGCCTGTAAACAAAACAGAAAACTTCCTCTTTGAATGTTCTTTTGCCAGCCTAACTCCTAGTCGATTTGCCGATGCAATTATAGCTGCCATTTCTATGCTCCCTTCTGTGATCAGGCTTTCTGATGGCATGAACCCACGAGGCAAGATTTCCACCTGCATCATTCCAGATACATTGCTCATCTGAGCTGAGCTCCCGCGTTGGACACTCGAGTGTATAAAATTTGGAAATGTTTCGAAATAAGGGTCAATGGTCGGGGAGTTTGTTGGATCGCACCCGTTAGCAGATGGAATAGGACTATGGGCCCCACCGAATCCTTGTGGTGCAGAATGAGTTGGGCATACATAATTTTGCAAAGGCAAGGTTGTTCAGTGTGGAATGCTAGAATGCGGGCTGGTAACTGAGAATTTCGGGACGGGAACTCGAATCCCGTGGGAATCGAAAAGTACCCCTCTCACAATAGTGGACCCCGCGTAGTGCCACTGTCCCCGGAGGAGGGAGTATGATCGACTGATCGAAACTCCGGGGCAAGTACCCTGGTGGGGAGAGGACAAGTTATATTTCGTACTTTTCCCAAAAATGCCAATCCTTCAGCACCCGCTGCTTGATAGTGTCTTATCGGATGAAGAAGAAGCCCGGGGCCCTCTCGTGTCCGACCTCGGACTCCGAGTCGAAGCTCCAAGCCATTCTACAGTGGCGAATAGTGTCTTCGTAACGTCCCTTGGGAGTTTGACTATCTACAATGAAATTTCTACGAAATTGTAGTCAGCAGTTCATTACCCTCTAGCTACCTACCTAGCCCCTCATTCTCCGGGTCGATGTAACATCTCCACCTACGGGTCGCCGCGACTCCTCTGATTCTCAGCTACTGCTCACCCTCAGCGTTCAGTGGGTGTCCAGACTGATGAGAACAAGGAGTGTCTCTGCTCATGCGGGGGGATATATCCAGTCCTCTTTCATACTTTTGGGAGAAGAGTGGTTCGTCTCGATGAACTAGCGCGGCAATCGTGGTACCGAACGATGAGTGGCACTCAGTCGGCGCGACGCCCTTGATGGATATGAGTCTAAAGTCAAGCGGGACGAACACCTTCCTGTGCAGATCGAAGCATTACTCCAAGCTATGACCATAGTGTTGACTTCATGCATCGAAGATTCCGGGAGGCTCATGCATCACTGGTGACTCATAACACTGCCGGTTCAGGATACAAGGACTGCCCCCCGACTAACTTCCTTTTCATATACTTATATGATTTGCGTATCTACTAATATAAAAGGGAATGGTTATCTACATGTTATTCAATTCACACTCGGGCATGTCATCTATTACATGTTTTCAAGCCTAACACGTTGTGGTTACTATTCACTACTGTTTCCAGGGTACAGGCATCCTGTGTAGAAGTTTCATTCGCGGGGTCTGCTAATCGTAAGGTCTTGCCGGGGCCGTGGCTGACACCTATTTCTGCAATCGACTAGTTAGTTCGTGGAGAATCTCTCAGACCGCTGACTGGTGCGAACACGCGGGAAAATGAGAAATGCCGAAGGCTGCTATGCGACTCAATAAACTCCGACCTCCGTATGGCTTGATATGCCCTCAGACCAGTCGAATAGGCATTGCTTTACTTATAGTGACCTAAACGACAAGAAAGTGCTCCCATTAGTATATTCTATGCTCTTCTATTTTACGTGCGGGGAAAGCCTAGTGGGGGAGGCGTGATCTGTTGACACTCACGACCCAGAGAGATGCATTAACATCCCAAGGTCCACGCAGAATAGTCTGTTGCGGCGTCGAGAGAAATTGTACACTTCGCGATGAACAAAAGTCCTCTGTTCAATACGTGCAGAGCACCGGAATCTCCAGCCTCGTCTACTCTCCTAAGAGGACAAGTATCAGGAACCTTCTCCCATCAACCGAAGAGAGCAAATCTTAGAGAGTCTGGACAAGGGGATTTCAGAACAAACTCCCGCGTATGTATCGAGACCGTAGAGGATGCGAAGTGTGTTAGAGCAATCCGGGGCACAGTGGTCGTTGAAGATTGGATATACGCCACCTGCACTAGTCGCAGGGTAATCTAAAATCACTATTACAAGGAGGGGCACAGGCTTGCTCTGAAAAGGGGTCGTCCCACGGTGAAGCGAGTATACCTGAAAACTGTCATATGTTATTAATGAAAAATAGTCCGCGACGAATATGGGCAAGATATAGCACAGAGAGTAATCGAGATTAAGCTTTCCCTACCGTGCGAGAAATGAAAAGTCACATTTTCCGAGAGGACATCGCCCACGTTGTATGGCAAACGCCATTTTGACCCATCTTGGCCCTGCGCTATCGCGTAGTATTCTTATCCTATAACCTTATTTCTATCCTTCACACTTTTGACTATTACTCGTATCTCATCTATCCCTAGATAATATCTTAGTCCGTTGTTTCGAAACTACTGCCCTTCCCCGGGATCTCCAAGGAATAGCAGACCCCTGTCCTCCTTTCCCCCGGGGTGTCAGTCCGTTGCGTTAATCCAAGATATGACACCCTACTCCCCTCCCCTTTCCCTGGCGACACTTCCGGCAAAGACAACCCAATCGCGAGTCTAATCTCCAGAAGTGCCGAGCTAACCACTACGCTTTCTCGCAGATCAAGATGGAAGCTCAGGAGTCCGTGACCCTCGGAGAGCTGACCTGCAAGCGGAAGAGGAAGGGAATGAGTGCTTCCCACCTCGCTGGTTCCCGGGAGGCTAGGGCGAAGCCCCAGCCTCGGCTGCAGTCCGAGGAGCTATCCCTTCACTTGCCCCGGGGGCTTGTTACTCACTGTACAGGTCGGATCCAGAGTTATCCCTCCTTTGCCCTCGGGCCCTAGGTCCGTAACACACACCGGGGAATTAATCGTCCCAGGAAGGAGGACTGCAATCCTCCTATTACACGCGCGTGCCGTTGCTCCGCCCGTCGGACATCTCGAGTGAGAAACCTGAGGCCTACCAGGTGATCTCCACTCGGACCCAGTGGTGGAACACTTGGTTTGCCACCTGCCCGTAGTCCCCGCCATGCCCTTGTAAACTCCATCGGGAATCCAAGAAGATGGTCAAGTTGTGATTGCGCGCCGACTCCTCCTGTTCCACCGGGGACTTTTTGCCGCTCGTCAACTCCCTATGCGATGACTCAGTATGGTAATCCCTCCGCTTTCCTAGGTAATGCGCGCTTTGCTCCCCTCCGAGCGGAGATGTCCAAGGCGTAGCCATCAAGTAACTCCACATCGCTATTGACTTGCCACGGTTGGTGGCTCGGAGTGTGAGCCCCCTGCGGATCCAAGTGGGCAGTTCGAACGTCGTCGAGAGATCTCGAGGTTGCTTCCAATTCTCAGCGGACCGAGTCGCTGCACGCCTGGAGCCCAGCTGCCAAGACCCTCTAGACTCAGCTGCTTTTGCCTCTTAAGATCTCGACGGATAAGGAAAGATGTTGATGTGACGATGCCGAGGAGCAGCCAGTTCCCGAGTAGCCAGGATTACTTTCAGTTTCTTCTGCTGACCATGTTTTGTCAAATTTGTAATAATTTGAATTCTCTAATTTTGTGGTCCGTGTAGACTCCCGACTTCTGTAACCAACTATTTGCCAGCTGCGTCTGGCCTTACTTTGGAAATATATCGTGCCTGCCAGCGAGCCTGCTTTTATTATTGAATATTTCTCTTGCCGCTGTGTCTGGTTTTTAATTGTCGACTTTCAGTTCAAATGTGCCGGGTTGATACTTATTCGTTTTTCTGGAATGCTTTACCTGCTTGTTGCTTGCATCTGACCCGAGTGTTGGGCATGTTCACCTTGTTTTCCATGGGGTGCCCCCGCGGCTTTGCCCCGAGGTGAGGCATGTAATTCTCGAGGTACAGGACTAGGAAATTTGCGCAAAGAGGGAGGACTTTATTTATGCTTTTATTAGTATTACAACGAGTGCTAGTCATAGCAGATTCTGACTGAGCAATGCTCATCAGGGTCCGTGAGGAGTCTGACCGCGTGCTTTTGTCGTGTTACGGGCATATAGAACTAAATTTAACAAGTCTGGAACCTTCAAATGTATTTGCGCAAATTGTCAGCTCACGCCGAGGGAGAGCTTTGCCTTGGTGTCTTCGAGCCTGTAGGTCCCGGGTCTGACCATTTCTGTAATTCGATAGGGACCTTCCCGTTGGGTTGGTTTGCCCAAAGTGGTTTCCCGGGACCTGTGCTTCAAAAATCTCCGGAGAACCATCACCTGCTGTATCTCCCGATCTTGACTTCTGATTGAAAATACTTGTGATTTTCTGCTTGTACTGAGATGGATTTCAACAAGCGTTCTCGGTCTCGGGCAGTAGGTCGAGAATCGATTTCTGTATTCCTCGTTTGGTCATGATCATTAAACTGACCCGAGGGATGGTATCCGACTTCTACAGGTAAGACGGCTCGCTTTCCTACCACCAAGGAGAAGGTGTTATGAACCAGTATCTTCTATTGTCGTGGTACGAGCCGACCATAGGAACCGGGTCAAGTAATAATCACACCCCATCACCACAAATCTCCACTTGACTTATTACAACATTTACTGTCAATACCTAAACAAACACCAAACAAACCAACCAACAAATGCCAACCAAAAATCCCGTGGCAAGATTGCCTCCACCTTGGGCACAACCGTAAAGGTATCAAATACGAACAAAAGCGTTCACAGCAAGCAACAAAGAACTTGTGAACCCAAGCAAAATGGAAACGACACCTGTGTTTATCCTATAAACACTGATCAATTGCAAGACAAATCGCATTCACTATCTCCCAAAGACATAACACGATCAACATGAACGCTCAAACCACTAGCAAGATCCCGCAACCATATACAACCAAAAGGTGCCATACCAACCTGCTTTCACAGTCTTCTAGCATCAATCACTTGCAAAATCAAACCCAAAATAGCCAAACACTAAGCACAATTCTCTTCCCATAAATGGACTAACAACTGTCGTTCAACCAAATAGCGACAATCGCACCACCCCGTCCGATGCTCTCTTTAGGCCGAGACAGAACTACCAATAGCCCAATCACAACGATGTACAATTAGCAATTCGCGTGTTCCATCAATCAGCAAGGAATCGCCAGCTCATGTGTACCACCTACGGCGAGCAAGAGACTCTAGCACCTCTTATCTCCGCGGCCATTAATGCACCCTCTCGAGCGGAATCTCTCAGCATGCACCCAGCTATCACCTAACCATCATTTCCCGTCGAGCGTAATGCACCACCCCTCATGGGAATACCAAAGGAGTCATATGTCACAAGTAACCTCCCTTTCCCTCCCCCTTAGCGGCTATAATTAGGGCTGAGCCATTACCCCTGACGGGTGCACCCAGTAACCACCGAGAAGGCCATAGACCGTAGTGCCACTCCGGTTGTCGACCGGTGGGCATGAGAATCTACATTTCTGTGACGAGGTACCTGGACACCAGGAGCAGCTATGTACACTCCCATTTTTCCCGGGGTCCTCATTAACTTGGACGGAATGGTTGACCATCTCCTCGGGATCAGGATCCGTTATCCCCCTTTGTGCGTTCCTGTGGAAGTGTGACTTGCATCGCCTCGGGAACCAATGGTAAGGCACCTTTATTTCTTCCTATTCTCTTTCCCGAGTTGTGTTTTATAAAATGATAACTAATAATCGGTGAATGTGGAATCCAAGGACCATGAGTCGTTATACATCACCCTATACGCTTTGTCTCAGTAGGGACATTTGTACCCTCGAGATCCAAAAGAGTTATCCCTACACCTTCCCGGAGCTTGCACCCTCGGTAGGATGTCCAAGGACTATCCCTCTTATTCCCAGGCCAGATTGGCCCATGGTATAACCACATACGGAATTAATTATCATCCATATGAAATTATCATCTCACGCGTTTATACCCAAAGAGGTGTCATGCTCAATCCTACCGTGCACAGCACAATGTAAGCATAATTACCCATCACTTTCCCTAAGCGAGGCTATTTGATCACCATCGGGATCAAACAAAACAGAGAAATAATATAAGTTTAGGATTTTTAAAATTTATGCCACAATCCTAGTCCACCTAGTATTGCCGCATTATTGTAGTTCCCCTTTCGTGGAGACCATAGAGATTTATATCCCTCAACTTCAACCGGAGCTATAGAATGAAACCACTAACGTGTGGAACAACAAACAAGGAAAGACATATCCCGATTTCCTCGGGAGCTTTGCTACCTACGTGATTCCTGTAGGGAGTTTCCCTCCTGTCAGGGAGGCTTGGCACCTGCTGAGGGGACCTCTGAGAGTGAGCAATCCTTCACCCTCTTCCCGGGGCTGCACCCTCGGATCCTATGGATTATTCCCGCGGGTGTTCCCAGGCGGTTTGCTCACCGTCGGGGGCCCGATCCAGGGCACAGGCAACTCGTTTCTACACTTTCGAAATCAAGCTCATTAGTCCCTTGGGGCTCAGAAAATCTTGGGGCTTATTACCCACCGGGAATCGTCCGATTATCCGGGCCTATATGCCCCTCGGGCTCGCAATCTGGGCTCATTAGCCCCTCGAAGAAAGTGAAATCCATCAGAGTCATTAGCCCCGTACCGGTGGGTCGCGGGAAAGCTTGACTGCTTTATGCTGAGGCTCCACTAACGAGGAACTACACTTAACCCACATTATATAAATGCCTAGGAGGAATGGTACCCTACCCGGTCCGATATGATCTGAGCCGACCGTCTCGGCACGGTCGTTGGTCTTGTGACCTCGAACAAGAGCAAGGACGCGACCCAGGCCTCGTTGACTAAATTCCCTGACCGCGGGTGACCTCCAGCCTGGTTAGGCTCGAGAGAACACACAGCCAACAGGAGGGTTGAGCATGATTCCGCTTGACCACCTAACCTCCCTCGGTCCTCGTTATAATATCCAAGCGTGGGGCTAATGTCCCTGCCCAATGGCCAGGCGCCACGTGGCTGCTGTGGGTCCCACGTAGCCAAAGAAAGGGGACATGTGGGCGCCACAGAAATAAGAGGTACCACAATAAGGTTACAAGACAAAGTCTGACATAAGCTCAGATGCTGTCTCCACATGAGAAATAAATGAAATTTTTCCCCATGGCAAACATCTGACTGACTATCATCACCAAACCCTATAAAAAGGGAGTTGAAGTCCACTCCAGGTATCGAGATCTGAACCCACTTCCCGAGTAATGTCTACAGCGACTCATCTTACTTGCTCGACTTCAGTTAGTGGTCTCTCTTGTGACTTAAGCATCGGAGTGGCTTTATCTCCGGGAAATCCCCGGGTTAGTCACCTTTGCTTGTTTGCAGGTTAGCCGGAAGAGACCAAGTTCCTTCTCAGACGTTGACGGAAGCACAGTCGTGGCCAGCTGTTTCCCCTCGCACCGAAAGTTACTTAGTTAGTGTCACCCTAGATTTTTACTGTATTTCATTTGTAACCTTATCCTGTGCTACGAGGACACAACTTCTTCATACAGTTTTGGTATACAAAAGATGAATAGATGATATGGTCAAGTCAATCTTCACTGGACTTGCTTGAGAGTTGAGTCTTTAGTTTTTGTTTTTTTTGGGAGGGAGGCCGCTACTTGACATGGACGCTTTGAAAATGGAAATTTTGAGATGTTATTCGTGATTCCTGATGAATTGCTAAGAAACTATATTGCATCCAACTTTTTTTTTTCTGTACTTGATATTTTGATTTATTTTATGGTTCAAAACATAATTTTCTAGCATTTGAATTTTCATTTCATATTAACCAACATGTGTTTTTAATTTTAACTAATAAGTGTATACTACTAGAGTACTAGCTAGTACCTAATTGGTTGCAATTATCTTTCCTTAGGTGACATAATTAATTGTCTTTAACTTTTAAAGTTTTAAGCTAAATTCATTTACACCATCACAAAATTAATTGGTACCATTAAAAATTAATTGACACCAGTCAGATTTTATTTTACACCATTGCGGTTTGTTGGAACACCATGAAAAAGTACAAAAAACTTGTGTGCAACCATGATATAGACCCTTACCCTGGGTGGGATCAATACTTCCTGAAGTTAGACTTGAAATAATTAGGAATACATAAAGTCAAGTCATCCCCCCACCACCACCACCAAATTCTCGTGCAATGAATTGTGAGTTTCATTATACTTCCTTACCTTGGGTAAAAGTATACCTGAGTACCATTTTTTATACAACAAAGTAACATATCTATACAAAATATTACCATATCTTAAATTGATAATAGATTGCAATTTCGTAGCACAATAAAAAAAGTATCTTCAAGTATCTAATAACGTTTATTATAAAGTTTCATAGTGCAATACCATATTAAAAATATGTGATTCCAAAGTTTAATCTAGATACCATATTAAAAATAAGTAATATCATAACATTTAGAGATAAATGAAAAACATTTGASGATTGATTGATGCATAGATGTAATATAATGTGACAGCAATGTAATTTGATAATATCATTGATGTTGAAGGATCTCGTTTTCATTCATACTGCCTCAAAGGCTGCTATTACAATGCATGCGTCCTATTTATATCAAAACCTAGTGACCACGTACCTCTAGCCACATAGCATACAACACACCAATCAGAGGGAACACGTGATCCAAGGATGATCCTACCTAACACACAAAGGACAACAACAGCAACAGATGTGACCAATGCAAGTAAAAGCAAAAAAGGATCCAACACAGTACAGGACTTAGTACTTAGGAAGTTTAACATACAATAAAACATAATTAGCTAAATAAAAAAGGGTTCCCTTTTCTTCACTCCCCCTCAAGCTAAGACTGGGTACATAGTCCTAGCTTGCTCAACAGGTAGTCTTATTGTTTGATGGTGGGCTGCTTAGTGAAGATGTCTGCTAGTTGTACTGCAGAGCCAATGTGCTGAGGCTGAATAAGGCCTTTGGTGGTTGCATCTCTGATGAAGTGAAGATCAATGTCCACATGCTTAGTCTTTTCATGGTGCATTGGATTGGCTGTAATGGCCAGAGCAGCTTTGTTGTCACAGTGAATAGTGGATGCAGCTAAGTTCTTGATTCCTAGTTCTTTGAGTAACATCCTAAACCACATCACTTCATATATAGCAAGAGRRATAGCCCTGACCTCTGCTTCTACTGTAGAACGAGCAACCACTGATTGTTTCTTMGATTTCCATGAAATGGGAGAGTGACCTAGCAGGATATAGAAGCCTGAAACAGATTTCCTAGCGGTTGGGCAACAGTCCCAATCACTATCACAGTATGAAGTGTGTTGGGCTTTGCTAGATGATGTTAGAAGTATCCCCTGATGAGGTGAGCTGGCAAGATACCTGAGGACCCTGACAACAGCTTGATAATGAGTTAAGGTTGGTGAGTGCATAAAAGTACTGAGTACCTGGACTAAGTAAGTGATGTATGGCCTGGTGAGAGTCAGATAGATGAGTTTACCTACCAATTTTTGATAAGTCTAAGGATGTTTCAACTTCACACCAATATCTGGATTAAGTTTCTTGTGACTATCTATGGGATGTCTGAGAAGCTTATACTTTTGAATGTCATATTCTCTCAAAAGATCCAGTGTATACTTGGATTGAGACACAAAGATTCCAGTTGCACTTTGATCCACTTGTAGTCTAAGAAAATAACTCACCTTTCCCAGCTGCTTCATGTGAAATTGCTTAGCTACGAACACCTTTATGGCTTCAATTGTTGTCTGACTGTTCCCTGCTACAAGCAGGCCATCCGCAAACACCAATACAATGGTGATTGTGTTATTGTCTTTCTTTACAAATAGGGAGGAGTCAAATTTGGATTGTGTGAACTCGAAAACTAGAAGTGCATCTCTGAGTTTGGCCTACCATTGTCTGGGTGCCTATTTCAGTCCATAAAGTGACTTGACAAACTTGCAAACTGTCTCACTGCCTTACTCTTTTCCTTGATCCTCAACTGCATGCTTAGTGATTTTGCTTCCTTTACCTGAGTACCCTTGTGGGAGCTTCAGG
>SNQN01005253.1:31514-42021 GCA_008642245.1 Bassia scoparia | reverse complement strand
CCACTAAATTAACCCGAACCAATAGAACTCTTATTTTCTCTCGTCATTTATGTCGCTCCTAGAACTCCTTTTTTCTCTCCTAATTTTATGCCGCTCCTGCCACCCCTACGYCGTTTCTTGTCGACTCACCGTCTGCCGCTTTATTTCACTTATTTGTTTGGTTAGTTTGATTTATTTGATTTTGTTTCACTTAAATTTAAACATATTTATCGTGTATATTTTAACTTATTTCAATTTTTATATGAGAGTGATAKTGTTCGTTTGCCTATATTAAATACAAGCATGAGCAATTATCTTTATTTTGATATACGGAGTATTTATTATATTACTATTCTCGTGTAMGCRTGTTCACCATTTTTAAGCTAACGTTTTCTCGTAGYYATGTCGTGTCCGTGKCCGTACCCGTATGCGTTTTGGTGCAACCTAGGTGCCATGAGGTTGTTTGTGCAAATGTGGCAGAAGAATTTTTGCTTTAATTTGTATTTTTGGTACTCGGGTGTCTCGGCAGCTACAGGGTGATTCCCACTATATGTATTGTACAAAGGATGGTGTTTATTCTGCTAAATCTGGTTATTGGGTTGTAGTAAAAGGAGTTGATCCTAGTATTTTTGAAGTGGATGATTTAGAAGTTTGGGGCTCGATTTGGTGCCTTGATGCTCCTCCGAAACTTCGGTCTTTCGACTTTGGCAACGTCATATTACTGCGGATGCGGTCTGTCCACTCTGTAATGTGGCGAATGAGTTAATTAGCCATGCTCTTTTTCAATGCGAAGCGGCAACCTCGACATGGCCACATAGTGAGTTGCGTGATAAGCTTGTAGGTGCTCCCTTGCTGCACTCTGCGGAGTGTTGGAGTGGATGGGTTGTATTGAGGTGTGACAAGGTTATATACACAGGAGAGAGCTAACTTTGTTATGCTTGCTGCAACTTTTGTAAGATTTGTGGAGGATTATTGTCTTTACTCTAAGGCCCCGCTTGTATTAAGGGAGTAATAAAAGTCAAATTTAAGAAAACAAAKGTGTTTAAAAGTGAAAATAAATAGTTATGGTGGTGGTGGGGAGGATAAAATGGTGGTGGTGGGAGGAAAAGGGGAATTATCACCCTCATTTGGGAGGAGATAGTCACCCTCATCCCACGTTCACATTAGAGTAATTGTTAACCTCATATTGAGATAATCATCACCCATTCACCCCATATCTCCCTTTTTTAGTCACAAAAAAAAAATGCAATTATTCTTCTATCCCCAACTTCACTCGCATTTTTTTTTTTTTAATTTGATCAAGATTGACTTTTATTATTCCTTAATATATTACCCTCATATCAAGCGGGGCCTAAAAAGGAATTTCCTTCCCCTGCGATTAATGTATTAATACTGCCAATAKCCCATCTTCTTGATCTTGTCCAGTTGTTGGTCATGTTAAAATAAATATCGATGGTCATATGTCTACTACGGGGAAGATCGGTTTGGGGGTCGTGATTCGCGATGATGTTGGGCACCTATTAGTGATGTCTACTACGGGGAAATTAAACACGGAGTACAAAAGAAAAATTGCCATGATTTTCCGTTAATATCAAAATCGATTCTTAATCGAAGAAAATTTCAAGAAGATAAAGAATTGGTTTGCCATTAGTATTCGAAAGATCTGCAATTTTAACTCCACTTCTCATTGCTTTTGATTTGGTTCTAATTAGACTTATTTTGGATGATATTTTTTTTTCCCTTCTAATTTTTTGGTYTGTGATTGAGTGGTGGATATGATGGTTTGTGGGTGATGGACTAGGCGCTAACGGTATCGTGAAGGGTGGTGATTGGGGTGATGGAGGTGGTTGTGATTGTTGTTGGTTTACTGTTTTAATGGTGGTGGTAGGAAGAGATTGAAGTTGGATGATTTATATTATTAAAAAAATAAAAGAAAAATTAAATGGGAGATAACAAAATTTTTAACTGTTGTTACAATAGTACTCAAGTTGCAATTTTACAACTTGGATACTTAAAGTTCAACATTTTATAAAATTTAGTACCCAACTTTATACTTAAGTGTAGAGATCAGTGAAAATGATGTTTAATCACAACATATTTTTTGATTTTCACTTTTTATATGCAATTTTTTAATTCTATCCTATTAATCCTTTCTAAATAATTTTACCATGTTTTCATCAAATTCTTTAACTATTCCTACATTTTCATTCAATAGGTGGAAAGATTTTTTTATAATTTATCAAGATACAATCTACACTATTTTTTCTTATATAAACCGTTGCACAAGAAGCTAATCTGGTAAGAAGTGACATCATTTCAAGTCTCAAGACTAAATATGCTCTTATCACATAGATTGCTTAATGGAAAACTTCATTCTCATGTAGCTGACAAAGCCTCTTTTTAACATGTTCGATACGCATCATCATACTCCTAAAACCATAAGCTCTACAATTGAAAACTTTTYAAGTCCTTTTAGAAATAGTGTCATTTAGTTAGAGTCTAAGAAAATTGATATTACAAGTCAAAATTGTGAAAGCATGAGAAACATTTCAGGTAGAATCTTCTCCTTTCACTTTTATGAGATCGGGGGTATGGAGTCCTTGTCTTCTTGGCTATCTCGGCTTCCCTTTACACCTGCAACACATGAAGTGCCATTTCTCCAAGCTAAAACTCAAAGTTAGAATGAATCAAACAAGTTACAAACTCGAAGTCATTGTGCAAATGTAAAGGGTTTTTTTTTTTAAAAAAAAAAAAAAAAAAAAAACAGAAACGAATTTGGCACTAGGATATATCGCATGTATTAACAACACTGAGCGCGCGCACACAACAGATGAATGACATTTAGTACTATATAATGCACTTTTCTAGCATTTTAAGTCGAATTAACCCAAATGTTCTAATGTTGAAAATAATTTTCCTCACAAATCAAGGTGTAGAGCAAGTAAAAGAAATACAGAGTATGAGTAATCAACCAATTGAAGTTACAAAAACATATACAATAAACAAAAGAAAATAGACTAAACTAACCTTCTGATCTGGAATGTAACCTTTCCAGTCTTGCACCAATAAAGGATCTCCTTTGACATTTTTCACTGCATTTATGAATTGAAAATATAAGGCTCGCTAAATAAAAGTACTCTCTGTATTTATTTCATTAATTCAGTTTCCTTTTAAATACAAATAAAGCAATTGTATATAAGTAACCTTCTTCTTGCATTTTCTGGAGCTGTGTTTAAAAGCTTCTTTCCTTAACCTTCATTAGGAAGACGCATGTCGCCTGACTACCAATCCATGAAGGGCCAGCTTCAACCACTCCATTTTGGACAAATCATTCTGATTCTTTAGCCTCAATGCACAGGCAATCTGGACAACACACGTTTTGAGAGAAACAGCAGTGCATACATAACAACGATCAATTCCAGCAAGATTCAAATTCTCAATTACCTAAGACATTTATTAACATATATTAAAGAGAAGACAAGAAAATTTAAGAAGGAATTGAGGTGGTATTGGACAGCTTACCTCCCCTCTCAACAAATCAATGAACCTCCTTTAAGTGCTTCAGCTCGTCTACACTCTCAAATCCTTCACCAACAAAGCAATAAGAGGCTTGGATCCCATCTTTGGGCGCGATTTTTAGATCATATTTAAAGGATTGGAGTGACCTAAATTTTCAACCCCCGACTCTACCAGGTCATAAACGTGTGACATAGAAGCCCCAATGACAAGATTGTCTGGCCCTTCTTTGAGTGAGACCAACTGGAAAAATAAGATCAAAAACAAATAAATTACTTGGCATATTGATGAACACGCAATAAAAAATTACAACTAATAGCTAGTGACAAACAATCTGGTATACCCACAAGACATAATTCAATCAAATACAATCAATCCAAGCCTTATTTCTAGGGATCGCATACAACATGAACCAAAAGTAATAATTCCAGTAGTCATTCACAAAGATTTTTCCTCCACCCCCTACGATGTCGAGGAGCCTCATTCTCAACAGAACATATCTTATTCTAACTCCTTTCACCAAGCATTTTCGGTCTCTCAACGTCGTTTAAGAATCTCCTCATCCCACTGTTTCCACTCTTCACACCACTTGGTGCCCCCTAACGTTCGTATTGTTCCTCAGTCCAAACCAACACAACAATTATTCCACAAGATATTAAAT
Source organism: Bassia scoparia (assembly GCA_008642245.1). Classification (NCBI taxonomy): domain Eukaryota; kingdom Viridiplantae; phylum Streptophyta; class Magnoliopsida; order Caryophyllales; family Amaranthaceae; genus Bassia; species Bassia scoparia. Next base: position 37,865 of record SNQN01005253.1, on the reverse strand, counting down.
AAAGAGCAATTTTACCACCTCGATTTTTAGCATATGTGCAAAAAATTAATTCCTACTTAACATTGAATTTATAATCATGACAACTAACGACAATTTCCCTAGACAGGATGTAATATATCATCATGTAGTAGATCGATTATCGCCTTAAATGAGCACAAGGCAACAATTGACAAAACCAGAAGTGGCAAGGACCCAGTATAGAGCAGCACTAATACCTTAAGCTATGTCGCTATGATTTGCGTCAATTTGTATTGCTGACTATCTTCAACTTTTACCGAACTAAGCTATGGCAAATGGTTTTATAAGGTTAAAGAATAGCTGAGTTTAAGTGTTTACTCTTCACAATTACAAAAATTCAAATTAATATTGCATCACCCCTAAAAAAACAAGCATTTTTCACTGATAAAGCCACATCAGATCTAACATTAGCATAACTGGTTCATTCCAAAATAGGAAAACATTCAAGGTTCACACAGGGCCTCACTATAAAGAGTAATAAAGCTCGGAAGCTTTTCTTTCTATATTTTTTAGCTAGTATAAAAATGAGCAAATATGTGCTTTCTCCGCACCTCTCTGCTAACACACACATTAAACAAAGAGATGTGGAACAAAATTTGACAAGCATCAATCAGCATCAATAAAGAACAATCATACAATCATTAGCTTGCTACTTATCTTGGATGTCAGGTAAAATTCTAGTACTAAATGYGTTGCATTGGTTTTACCATTACCTAACATTGTTTCCTTGAACATGTTAGTTAAATCATAAAACCACACACTATAAACCTAGGTAGCACAATAACTTCCCAGACCAGGAGTTTCGCCGATACTGAAACCCCAACCTATTACATGCTAATGAAGCCTAGAAATGTCCTCAGCTTAGGATTTCTCCTCTTCTTGAACATTTACAAATTCATTGCAAGCGAAGATTTTAACTAAACTAACTACCTAATTGAGAAGGGACACTCATAACAAATAGAATCGCACATATTACATAAGAAAACAATAGATGAATAGATAGCAAAAGACTGAAAAAAGAGGCACTTACGACAAAGAGGGCACAATCAGTCTTCTGAGAATAGAACTCCAATTTCGATTCACCCCCAGCTTCAAAGGGCCTTATACTATCATTCCTTCTTGAATATTTCACTGAATTCTCCTTCTTCAAATGATATARTTCAGTCAATACTGAGTTCAGAACATTACTCGTCTTTGTACCATGAAGAATTAATGTCTTCTTGTCACTTTCTAYCTACATGACCCAAAATAAAAATCGCCAAAATCACACAAAAATTCACTTCAAACAAATTGGGCAGTTACTAAATCAAACAACAGAATTGATACAGAAGTACAACACTTACAACTTTTGGGGCTCGTTTCTCAAGAACTCGTTTACCTCTGTGAGTTTTGGGCGTTCTAATTTTAAACATTTCTGCAAAACCTAAAAACAAATATGATTAAATGAATCTGGAATTTCAATTAACATRCTTTCTTCGAGTTAAATATTGCTTTTTGTWCAAAAATCATTCGCTTAATATTTCTTCAAATGTTTGAAGCCTTTGCATACACAATCGTTTTTTTAATTAAAGGATTTAATCATTTTGTTATTGTTACCAACATTTTCCATCATTGCATACATATCATTACATCTTTTCACAATCGTTTGAAACAACACAGCAGCAACCACCGCCCAAATTCAAAAAAAAAAGCAGGAGCGAAGAAGAAGAATACCTTATAAAATCGAAACCTTAACAATGATGTTAAGAACAACCACAACGCAGCAACCACGCAACAAAAATAGTTGTGTCGAATGCAACAATAGCAGCAGCGCAGCAAGAGATCGAAGAGAGGGAGAAAAAGACGTTGTCGCCTAGGCGTTATATGGAGAGACTAGATGATGGTGGGATCGAAAGACTTAGAGTAAACAACAATAACAAAACACCCTACTCATCATAACAAATGACACCTAAGGACGTTGTTCGAGTGATCGTTGCTTCAATAAGACCACTAATTAAATGAACCTACACTATCCTCATTCGTGATAACTAGATGTCCCCCGAGCAAATGATCGGGTACTAAATAAAAATGAGCTACTTGCGTATTATTTTTGTTTTGCAAATGATTTTTCTAAATTATATATTCATGAAATGAAATAAAGATTTTATTAAATAATTTTATTTTGGTATTAATTTGACAAGTTATGAAAGTGGTTGCTATAATTGATTTTGATTATATAATATTTAAATATTAATAATTATAATAGTGAGATATATTTTTTTTTTATGTTAATAGTATCTCTTTGAGCTATTTTTGTTGTCAAATTAGTTATTAGTACGTGAGTGTTGTTTTTATTATCTTTTTTATTTTTTTTAAATTTTATTAAGAAGTTACAACTTATTAGAATGGAGATTACATAGAGTGTTTTAATTTGAAATGTATTTTGGAGGGAGCTTCATAAAATGCTCCATTCAAGATTCAAGGCCTCACAACAAAAACAACTTTTCTATTAATAATAAGATTACTTCGTATAAGTATTTGGTGATAAATAGAGGTGATCATATTATCTAGGTCAGTCGGCCTGGTCCAACCCTTCGAAAAATTAAAGGTTTTTAGACAACTAAAAATATCTATTTTTGTTCAAATTTGGCCCGGACTACAAAAACTCGCAAAGGACATGCAAAGTTCGTCTTTTTAGCTGGTTTGAGCAAGACTGTTTATATACAAGTCTGGTCTTGCTCGCCCATTTGATTGCCTCTAATATGAAAGTATATTGATTATTGACACTGGTGTTAATGCTTAAAATCTACTAGTTGACTAGAGTTTGACTTTATGGATGGTATAACCATCAGACCATAATGAACAAACCAGACTAGCAATCAAATTCAAGCGTCGGGAAGGGAAGAAGCCAAATAAGGTCAAATCACAACAACCCATAAGAGGCTCATTATAGAACGTGTTATCAAAGAAGAGAAGAGAAGAGACCGAGTTTGAATTTGAAGAAACGTGCTAAATAACTAACAACCGCTCCTCCACGATCTTTCCCATTAAGTTCTAAAGCCGAAGAACAACGACAACAACAACATGTTGAGGTGATTTGCACTTCATCAACAAGTCACCGCCCAATATTGTTTTTGTTCGTAGGGGGCTGCCCCTCTGGTTATAATATATTGATAACCTTGCTAACATAAAGATGACTCCTAAGATCGTAGAAGAAGTCAAGAGGATGTGAACACAAGGAATCAAACGTATTGTGGAACAAGACTGAAGCTTAAAACAAACAGAAATGAAGAGATTTGAAAAGTCATCCATTTATAAAGTAAGATGGGTCAAACTACAACTGTATCAACAAGAAAGGATGATTACCTCCATGTTTACACAATTGGATACAACGAACAAGCTACTAACCATGTAGAAGATGAACTGCTACAGTATGCTAAACTATACTTGGCTACAATCCAATGTAACTAAGGAAAAGAAATGCTAAGAAAGATATATGCTTGTTTGATTGTGTATTTGTTCGTCCTTCTTTCTGCTCCGGCTTCATCTATTTATAAGCCTCAATGGTAGTGATCATGGGTAGTTAACAACAGTTATCCCTTTGGCGTTTCTTAGCGCTCTTTCCTTAATATTTGAATCTCCAAGTATCGCATCTCCTTGATCGGTATTCTTGCTGTTGTCGCCAGCTAAATGTCACTATTCAAACTCTGGTGAATTTATCATTCTGTCGATCAACGAAGTCCAAATGAGTATTTTATACAGTAACAAATTGCCCCTTAATTTATTAAGGCGATATCATTCAGCCCTTCGACATTAACGTCTCAACATCGCCAGGACTTGTGAGTTGTGATTCTTCATCATGAGCTTTGTTAAAGCAATTTAATGACCTTATAATTCATATCAATTATAATTTTGTGTCAATTCTATATTTTCAAATAATGAATTTGAAGTGGTTTTTGTAGGATAGTACACAATGAATCATGATATAACTCCAAGAATTACGTTTACCTTTGTTAGGAATTACTTGGAAACCAAAGTAATAAATTGTTGCACTATCCCATGTAAAACCATCATTACCAAACCGTCATTTAGTGTATGACGCCGACATTAGTATTGTCATGTCTTATCATCACTAAAGCATTGTTGACATTTAATGATCATAAGTAATTGTACTATACTTTGCGAATAAAAAGATTTTATTTAGCAAAATATTTCCATTGATATTAAAATTTCAAAATTACACTTGTAACATTACAAGACAATGCTTTTTTTTTTTTTTTGACAAAAGTCTTAAGTTAATTTGAACCAAAACAACTTTTTGATTTCCATTGTCCTTGATTCAAGAAAAGGGAGGTAGATTAATTTTACCCAAAATATTAGAAGATCTAAATACATATATACCTATGCATATTTATTTCGTGATCTTTAGGGGAGCACAACCATGGGAGCGCCAGGTAATTGGGATACCACTTGTCTAACGTCTGTGCGCTCAAGATATCCTTCGAAGTCATCATCTACGGGAGCAAGTCATCTCCTAATTGACGTAGTTTCGCCACTTAATGTAGTCATCCCATAATTGACAACAACATTTATAACACATTGTTTGTATGGAGTTTCTAGGACCTTTGGCCAATAATACCTCATAGTATTAGGCCTTCACCATGACTACATGATCGTAGAACGTGATTCTATCTCCAAATACCACCCTGGGGCCCACAACAAAGGCATTGCATACTATTACTAATTAAAAATATATCGTTTGACTTTGATGACTAATAGAGCAATAAAGTAACTAAGGGCTTGTTTACATTAACTGAAATCAACTAAACTAAACTGAATTGAACTAAACTGAATAGAGCTGAACTGAACCGAATTGAATATTTTATGAGAGAGAGAAATTGGGTTAAGAACTAAACTGAACTTAATGAAGCTGAACTGAACTGAAGATAAGCTAATGTAAACAGGCCCTAAGAGCTTGACGAGTAACTTTGATTAGCGATGATCAGCAAGAATAGAAGACTGACGACAACGATRCTTGACGCTTCTCACTTAATTCAATCCGRCGATAAAACACGAGCACTTGAGGGGATTATGGGAGAAGTGGCCCACGTAGAAATGACCYAACAAAAGAAGGCCTATGAAGCATCAGGCGACAAAGGAGACTTGGAGGGAAAGCACGAAGATTCAAATATCCAGGAAAGAGCGCTAAGAAACTGTCAAAAGGGTAAACGCTAATAACCACCCATGATCTCCACCATTGAGGCCTATCAATAGATGAAGAGGGAGCAAACGAACAATCAAACAAGCATCTATGTTTCTTAGCATTTAGCTTTCCTTAGCCACACTTGTCTTAGTAGCCAAGTATAGTTTAGAGTAGCATAGCATAGTGTAACTTAGTTCATCCTATAATGGATAAGTAGCGTATTCGTTGTTAACCCAATTGTGTAAACATGGAGCTGAGGTAATCATCCTTCCCTATGATAGAGTTGTAGTCTGACTTTACCCTTAATTTTAATGGATGACTTTCATTTCTCTTTATTACTGTTTGTTTTAAGCTTCAGTTTTATTCCACAACAAGTCTATTTCCTTGCATTCACAACCTCCTAACTTCTACTACGACCTTAAGAGCCATTTTTACGTTAGCGAGGTTATCTATGTAATCAGTAACTAAAGAGGCAGCCCCATACTGAACCAAAAACCACAACAAGAAAATAAGTTATTACCGATCGTCCAAAAATAAATAAAAAATGGTTGATAAAAACGCGCTAACGGTCGGTAACTAACGGTCAGTATTTCTTTGGATGGAAAAAAGCCTTTACCGACCGTCACTAAGTACAGACGTTGATCTGCGTTGGTTTACAACAAATGTAAATTACCAACCGTTTGACGACAAACGCAAATTATCGGCCGTTTGCGGCCGATAATGTTGCAGTTTAACGGTCGGTAAATGGTTAATTTGTATTTAAAAACATAAATTACAAACCGTTAAACGGTCGGTAAAATTGAGGCTGAGTATAAAAAAAAATAAAATTGGAACCATGCTTTGGCTCCAACTTTATTCAACAAAATTGTGTCAGAACATCACAGGATTCACAGCTTCACAATTACAAATAAAATTTTATTGAATTAAAAATAAAATTGGAGCTTTACAATTACAAAAAAAAGGAGCATAAATTTTATTGTAAAAATCATGAGCAAAACATAAAAAAGCCTACAAGAAAAATAAAGACCTTCAATTCTTGAAGAATAAACTCAGCTTCAAACTWATCTTCAGGCTAGAAACTTATCTGAAACAAACCAAACAAAAACAATATCAGAAATTAAACTCAAAAAAGAAAAATAGTAAAATAAAAT